>WWET01001037.1:334014-348494 GCA_011038615.1 Limnodynastes dumerilii
CTGACATTCTCTAGAATGCAATAGTTAAATAAGATCTAGAATCTGATTGGTTGCTATGGGCAAACTCTCCACTGTTTCAAAACCCACAGCTTAGTAAATCTGGACCATGGTGCCAGAGTGTGGAGGAAAGGTGTTGAGTAGAATGTTAGTTGACGATGAGCAGGAAGACAATTCCTGTCTACTCTTTTCCGTAAAGTACAATGCAAGATCTTCACCACTGAAAGGTGGATTTTGCACAGGAAGGAACAGTGGTGAGTTTAATGTATGAAAGAGGTGTTTTAGGTTAAAAAAGTTATGGTTTGTTGCTGGTTAATTGCAAGAGTGCTGGTGGGCCTTTTCTGTATTGGTGTAAATTCCCCATACCTTACAGCACCAGCTCCATATTACCTTATAAATTGATTTGAGCAACCCCCATTTTGTGCGTTTGTTTTAAAGCTTGTCTGGGATAGCAGCTGACAGGGGGCGCTGTTTCAGAGTAGCTGTTGTGGAGACTTGGGGACCTCTGCCGGGGGTGAGCTCGACCCAAAGTTGGGACTCTGACTGTTTGAGTTAGGACCAAAACAGAGAAGCCTTGTAAGTGGATGGTGGATTATCATATATCTGCAGATGTATGTAACAAATTCTCTGACTTTTATTTTAAAGATAGAATGTCATGATTTGTTGCTGGTTAATTGCAAGAGTGCCGGGGTGTTTCTTTTATATTTGAGTAAATTCCCCCTACCTTGCAGCACCTGCTCTATATTAACTTATAAATTGATTTGATCAACCTCCATTTTGTGTGTTTGTTTTAGGTTAGAAGCCTGAGTAGAAATGAAAGTTTGAAAGTAGGATTGTTTGGCAATGTTCAGAGCATCGCGATAAGTGTGACACGTGTGATAAGGGTTGGACCTCTGAGGTCTAAAACAGTCTGACACGCTACGTGTTACCAGTCAAACTACACGCTACATTACTGAAATAACACAAACTAACCACAAATTCTATGCGATGAATCAGGTAAAATACATTAATCAGGTTTAACCCGACATTCTCAACAGTAGCTCAAAGTAATTTCACAAGAACTTCCCCAAAGCTTTTAAATACATTACTGGTCCCACTTATTTCCATTAATGTCCACTCTAATCCACACATAGAGGCGGATGCAGACCTACGGGCGCCTTACAGGGGAGAATTACGCAATCACCATTTGTAATTTCCCTATCGGATGTAGCCCAGGATCTGGGCCATAGTCATCAGTGTTTTATTAGTGTATTAACACATACCTGAAATTGAAATCTGAGGAGTAAACACTATGTGCATATTACAGTTACTAAATAACAGTTAATAGAGTTACAGTTAATAAATAACCTTTGGTATTCATTCTAGGACCTTTAGACAATCCGATCATCTCAAGCTCAGGGTGGTGGGTAAAGGGGTCAAGCTATTAAAGCAACTGGATAATATTAATCCCGAGAACAATATTTTGCTCCCTCAAGCTGTGTGGATTGTGTTATTTTTTTCTTGCTTATGAACGATGTCATTATGTCCAAGTTCTCTGAGGAGAATCCTGCTTTTTGTCGCGGGAAACACAACAATAAAGCTTGTTTCTCTAGTAATTTGATTCCTGCTAAACCTTCATAGTATTATTGGGAAAAGGTCAATGGCATGGTTTATTTAGCATTGTTAAGGGCAACTCTAAACTCAGACCAACTTTGTAATGTACTAGACCTCCTGTAAAGGCAGCCATATTGTGAACAAATCGGAAAACCAATCAATTCACTAATAACGTATGACATCACTAAGGCACAGCATTGCAAGCATCATTTTACAGTGAATAAATTACCAACAATGCTGTTAGCTACTAATGAATTGATTAATTGTATTGTCCTGAATACTGTTTATGCTCCATAGCAGAAGACATATCAAATCCAACCAGATTTAATAGTGAGGGGACGTTTTTCGCACACTTGCATGCGTCACAATCGTTATGTCCACATGTGCATTGCCAAGTGCTTCCAGCACGGATCTGGATTCTCAAGATACAGATTTCTGTGCTGGAAGCCGGTGCGGAGCTTGACGGGGCAGTATGTGTAACGCTGGTTGCATTCCCCCACTTAGAACATCTTCTTTCCGAAATAGGGACATCCTAAACTTCCTTTTCCGATGTCCCTATTCAGAAATAAAGCTGCCGCCGATATCCCGCCGCCGTCGCTACCACAGGACCGCAAGGAAAGGTGAGTAACCGCTCCAGGGTGCGGGAAAGGTCTCCAGGGTGCGGGGAAGGGAGGGTTAGGGTCAGGCTGCGGGACAGGAGGGTTAGGGTCAGGCTGCAGGGGAGCGGGGGTTAGGGTCAGGCTGCAGGTAAGGGAGGGTTAGGTTTAGGGTAATCAGAGGGGAGGGTTAGGGTTAGAATTAGGGGAATAGTTGGGGTACTTTTTTCCCTTACCTTTCGGGCAAACGAAAGCTCGGTGCTCCATGGATCAATTGCTATGCCTCATCCAGTTTCGAACTGGCTGGGAGGAAATGTCCCTATCGCAATAGGGCCGCTCTAGGCGGGGACCCACACACGCATGTCCGCATGGTGGGATGAGGAATGAAGGATGAGGGAGGTATTTAAATCGTACATGAAGGACTTTGCTAAGCCCCTACATGCAATCCACATTTAGACACTGGTCCCATTTTAAGTGAATGTTCTCGAACTCATGCTAATGATGATCACAAGTTAGAGGCTCGCTAGCAAGTCGAGTGTGATTCGCCAGTACAATGGTCTATACATCTGAATGCAAATGCCAGCAGTCTGCATTTTAGACTCCTAGGGCAAGATTTACAAAGCTGCGGGTTTGGAAAAGTGGAAATGTTGCCCATAACAATCAGATTGTAGCTGACATTCTCTAGTATGTAACAGGAAAGTGAGAGCTAGAATCTGATTGGTTGCTATGGGCAACATCTCCACTTTTCCAAACCCTCAGCTTAGTAAATCTGGCCCCTGGAGTCGCGAAGAGAAACCTAACCCTACCCTTAACACTTCCCTAACCCTAACTCTCCCTTTCCTGCAGCCTACCCCTAACCTTCCCCTTTTTCTGTCCTAATCCTAACGCTCCATGCCCCACAGCCTAACCCTAACTTTCCATGCCCTGCAGCGTAACCCTAACCCTCCATGCTCCACAGCCTAACCCTAACCCTCCATGCTCCACAGCCTAACCCTCCATTCGCCGCAGCCTAACCCTAACTTTCCATGCCCCGCAGCCTAACCCTAACTCTCCATGCTCCACAGCCTAACCCTAATTTTCCGTGCCTCAAATCCTAACCCTAACCCTCCATGCTCCACAGCCTAACCCTAACCCTCCAGGTCCCACAGCCTAACCCCCCATGCCCCTCAGCATAACCCTAACCTTCCCCTTAAGCGAGATGCTCTCATTCAGCTGAAGGAAACTGTGCTGACAAGGGACAAATGAACTAACCTTTCATCCACCACAGCAAAACCCTAATTTACTTGCAGCAACTGTCACACCCTCTCGCTATTTGGAACAGGAAAATAGGTTCCCATTGGCAATAGCAATTTTCTATTTTCAGACTATTTCGAACAATGATACAGCCACCATTCAGCCGGCAGCTCCATCATGTTCGAAATCCAGCCTCTTGGACCAGCAACCGCATCGCTAGGAAAACCCTATTAAATCAGGATCGGGTCCATTCTTCTTCTTCTTCTTATTATTATTATTATTAAGTATTGCTCATATATTCGGGAGTACATAATCTTGCAAGTTTATATAAATGAAAGTGACAAGGACAAATATTGAGTTAATACCATCAGAACATGATTTTATGTACCCAAACATGGACAGATGTATAGATATGAAAGCATAGAACAAGTTTTATGTTTTATACAGTTTTTTTCCCCGACCCATACGGAATCCATTTACTACAAATGTTCTCTCAGCATTTCTGCACCAGGCACCCCAGACTTCGAGGCACGGATATCTTTCTGCTAATAATTACAAAGCTGGCAAACCATTTTACAATTTCGCAAAGAATGAAACTTATTTTGCCTGTAGTGCTTATAGTGCTTATTCCCCACCAGACAGGTGTGCCGCAATAATTCCTGCTTTTTTGGAACACTCAATCTCCCCTCACTGATTTATGGCCAAAGAAAGGGAAGCAGTAGAAAGAAATGTGAGAGAGGCGAAACTGAATGTAAGAGGGATGAAGATGGAAACTATATGAGGGCAAGGCTGTTTTTCAACAAGTGGCATCGCTGTAAGGGGATTACTATGCCATAACGCCCCCTCTTGTGTCTTATATTGTAAAGGCACATGGACACATCTCTGCATGGATGAAAATGTTTTCCAAGAGTGACATGGCTGGTAGCTGATGTTAACCCAAAGGCTGGTGTAGTAGGCTTTGCCAAGTGTTGATAGGCAGGACTTGAGGTTTCATGAAAACCACGAGCCTCAAGTCACTTGCGGGGACTTTGCCAGCTCTCTCGGGATACCGGGAGAACTGCCAGAATTTTGGGAGTCTCCCGGACATTCCGGGAGAGTCGGCAACCCTGATGTAGGGGAACATTCTATCCAATACAAGCATCTGTTATGTTATAGTTGCCGACTTCTTGTATCTCCCTTCTGGGATAAACAAGGGACAGCAGAATGGGGGCGGTGCTTGAGGGCGTGATTTATGCAAATCACAGTCTTAAGCCCCTCCACCCATCTATCAAAGAGGCGGTCCATGGTGTTACTAAGGATGGGGCGGGGCTTGATGTCACAAATATGTCTTCATGCCCCACCCATCTTAGTAAGTAGCTGGGAACTTGCATTATAATCACTGCCTCAAGCCCAGAGGGGAATGCAAACACCCTGCACTCCCTTTGTTTGTACGGGGTTTCCGCATCCAGTACCCTATGTATCTATAATGGGTGCAGGGTGTGCAGTGTACACAAAGGGCCCCTCAGAACAGGAGGCCCTGTGGCATGCATCCAGCACCCTGAGTTGGCAGAGGAAGGGGGGTCATTCAGCATCTATTTCTTCCCTCTAAAATCTTCCAGAGGGAAGAAATAGATACCAAACGAGTCCCCCTTTCCCTGTTTTGGGACTATCCCGATTTGCGGGCCAAAAAGGGTGCAGGGCTTAACAGAGCTGTAAGCCCCGCGAATGGGAGGGGACGTCCCCCAGCGTCCCTACGTTCGGGTTAGTGTAGGTGGGCGGGGGGAGCTAGTTTAATAAGGGTGGGAGGGCAGTGCACAAGGGCCTCCTCACTTCTTAAAACACCCCTGACCCTACCATAAATATTCTAATATGGAGGCACACTTAAGGAATGCAGGAACATATGCAGAGGCCCTTACTGTACATTTTCTATTCCAACACACCCCATCATGTGTATCTCGTGTGCATGGTAAGTGGGCGCAACCCACTGTTCAAGAGTGGCTTCTACATCAGAATGCAGTATTGGGTGGCTAGACTCCAATATCTTAGGGCCTGATCCAGACCTACGCCCGCCGTCGCTAGGACGGTGGGCGTAAGCGTAAGATCGGCTGAAAAGCCGATCTGCGCATGTGCCGGGCAGATGTTGCCCGGCGTTGCTACGACAACGCCCGATCGTGGATCGGGCGTCCGTAGCAGCGCCGTAAGGACGCTGGAGGGGAGCCGGCTGAAGTTAGGGTAGCCTTTAGCCGGCGTAAGGAAGGGGCTATTCGCCCACACAGGGGGAGTGTCGGGGAAAGTGAACGCCGATACGCTGTGCTTTAGTAAGCACAGCGCATCGGCGTAGGTCTGGATCAGGCCCTTAGTCACTGTACTGTGCATGCGTTATGAACCCTGGATCTGGTCCCATGTGTTCAACATACCACATAAGCGTATCGTACATACACAGACATAATGTATGCTTTCCAATAATTTGGACACAGATGGTGATTGGCTGCCTGTTGTGAGCTCGTATTTTAACGCTAAATATATGCACAACGGTACATCGGGCCCAATGCCATCACATTAAAATGGTTGAAAATGATGAAATATTAGCCAGGATCTGCTGGTAATCTGCTATCGACCACTTAGGCAACATCGCAAACCTATGTGATTAATGTGAGCGCTACAGCATTTGGGTTTTGTCTCAATGTACTCGCTAGGAACATCTGAAGACCTGGCACAGACATGTTCAAGATGTTAAGAACCTGATGTTCTTTTTGTTTGTTTCCATGGCTTATTGCATTAAGAACATTTCATGACATAAGAGGACTACTTCACCAGTCTGGACATTGCGGAACGGGCTGTAGTCATCCATTAATAATTACATGACAAGAGAGAAGTGAAAGAAATTGTGGAACCAGAACAGTAAAGTGGTCCAAAAAAATTCCAATCAGTACAACTTGTGATCAAATGATGGGGATATTAAGGCTACATTCGGTGACATAGTTTGCTGTTGAATTTCATGTTTCTACAAGCGCTTATTAGCAGTTTTATGCACATTTTGCAGTGTCAGTAAATTATGACATTTTATATGTGGATGCTGCTTTTTTATGGTTAAATTACCAAAACATGGGCCATATTCGGCTCGGTCGCGATTGGCGATGCGAACCTTGTGACAACGACACTGTCGCCAGCTGAATAGCAGCCTGGGCCGCCACCAGAAATGTTGGGGACTGGGACACATCTGCGCTGCTCCGCCCCCACTACCACTCTCAGCAGCAAGTATCGGAGGTAGGATGCCGCCAATACCTGCTAATGCAGACATAAGTTTGGCGGGCCCCATCGGTCTCTGGGCCGGGGTACAATAGTCCTGGCTGTTCCTCCCTCATGGCGGCCCTGATCGCAGCTGTATCATTGCCATTATGCTCTGCAAACAGAAATTTGCTACCTTTTTCACCCCATTCCCAACAGCAACAGGCTCAAGAAGGAGGGGTTAGGGGTTGGGCTCAAGAAGGGAGTTTTAGAGTTAGTGCTTAAGGGGAAGGTTAGGGTTAAGCTGGAAGACATGGAGGGTTAGGGCTTAAAGAAGGGGAAGGTTATGGTTAAACCGGAAGACATGGAGGGTTAGGGCTTAAAGAAGGGGAAGGTAGGGTTAGGCAGTTGGACATGAATTGTTATGGCTCAAAGAAGAAGAAGGTTAGGGTTAAAGGAGAAGGTTAGGGGTTGGCTTCAGGAAACGGAGCGTTAGGGGCCGGTTAAGGTTAGGGACGAAGGTATTACCTGTCTTTGAAGTAATCTTCGTGGCTCTAAGAGTCGACTCTCGAAAATGGAGCCTGCTAGCTATGGCCGGCGGCCGCCATTCAACTGTCGCACAGTGGTCTGTCGCAATAGATAGATAGCTGCATCATACCAGCGAGCCACACACGATATAGATTTATGATGCAGTGAAGATCTATTGTCGGATCCTTGCTGGATCCAGTCTTCCATACAGACATATAGACGAGGGAAGGCCAGGTTCCCCGCTCATACTGACTTATGATACATGGACCCTATATAATTAGGGATTCAGTTTCAAATTAGGATTAACATTTAGGATCAGAAATTAGGGTTAGGGTCAGGATTATGTTATTTTATGTCAGCTTTACAATATTAACTAAGACAGGTGTAGTTGTGACTGATGGAGAAACGCTGCTCAGGGACCACTGCTGGAACGTTAGTGCTGGACTGTACACTGCCGGAATTCAGAACATCGCAGCGAAAAACCACACCCCCTTTCTCCAATAACACGCCCTTCACAGCACCAGTGTAAGATCATGCTGACATACTACACGCCATCAGACGCAAGTTCACCTCTGGAACAGACCCTTTATTTTTGTTGTTTTTAAATCCAGGCACTATTTACAGGCATAATGTACAAAATAATGACAGCGGACATGATTCAGAGATTAAATATAAGAGAGGAAAGTAACCCTGGGCTAATTCATGTTGATTGCAGGGGAGTCATATTTGATCTGTTGCAAACAGTATTAGAGTTGAGAGGTGTTGCAGACAGTATTAGAGTTGAGAGGTGATGTTTCCTATCCCAAGTCTAAATAACAGAACAGTGTGAAAGCTGGTCAGTATCTGTGTGCAGTAAGCAATTCAAAGATATATCCCTGCATGCAAAGAATACTTGGCTCCCCTAAAATCAACATGGTTTTGCCCAGGTGTAACTTTCCTCTCTTATTTTCAAGCTCCTTCTTAAGTCTGAATCAGGCCCAGCATCTTTATAAATAAATAAAAGGTCTTGGACGTGTTTAGGGTCACAAGAACACAGTGATAACTGTTGGCGGGCATCCAGGTGTATATCAAGCTGGCATATAAGAGGTGAAAGGAAGAATAACGGCCCTTTAAACTTAAATTATGTCTCTGAGTCTACTGTGTCTCCATCACTTGGGTAGAATCTCAATCATCAAACGTATGCTCCCCGTCACATAGCAGAGTCAACGGATAGAAACACGGCCTTATTCTTTGAAGTCCAACCACAGCCATTAAAATGTTACCTTACGGTCAATAACTCACAAATCTCATCAGTTCAGTCTTTGAACCTGGATCATACGGCAACAGCCTCTTTCTAACAATGAACTCCCTGCAATAGTGCGCTCAGTAACTGTACCGCTCTATAGGGTCATTCCAGCCCTTCCGATATATGATACAGGAAGTGAAAGGACTGGCATGTATAAGAATGTGAATTGTTTATAGTTACAGAAGTATTTCATTCTCACAACATCTGTTGAAGTTCAGTAGGAAACACTCAGGAACATGAATGCTTCTGTCACATCTGAGAAGCAGACCGGCTCTTACCCCTGGCCGGCTGGCACACACACACACTTCCACAGCTGACTTCTCTCTGTGACAATTCTCACTCTGTACCACTTAGCTTCGTGCTTTTTAACTCCCTTCAATGTCACGCATTATTTCCCTGGGATCTTGATTGCCTCTACCTGCCAGCCTTTCTGCCCTTGTGATCAATATGGTTTAGATCACCAAGTGACAAAAAACAGAACTCAATTTCATAGAAAATCAGTAAACTTATTTTTTTTTCCCCTTTAGAACTTAGATTTTTTTTTTTTTTACTTTGATCCGAGTCGCATCAACGGGGCTCTGTTTCAGATGCTTCGCTTAAAAAAAGGAAAAGGGAAAAAAAAGTAGGAACTTTTTACATAGAATAATAAAGCTGAAACGTCTATAATCATAACAAGGTGTTCTGGTCAGAGCCTCTGTTTGAAGTATGAAACCTTTAGGAAATAACAGTCCCATCATAGAACGTTACAGAAATAGACAATTGCGTTGAAATGAACCACTGACACCTGGTCTATGTGATAGTGCACACACCTGAAAACATGAATTATGTGATTATCATCTGCTAGCATGCAATAAGCAGCACTTCATTACAAAGCAGTGGGCATATTTTGTGTATTATTTACGCAATCATTTATCCGTTATTCTATTTGTGATTTATACATATCTTGTTAATATTTACAAAATAAAATATATAAAATGAAATGAATGAATAAAAGAAATAAAGAATGACCAATTCATGAAATAACCAACGGTAATAATTGAAATGATATGATTGGTTAAAGATGTCGCTACTCCTCACCACTTTATAACTGAGGAAATCATGACGGAGACTGATAACAGAGCGGTGCACTAATCCGATAAAACGCAAGTTAACATAGAAACATTACATTTGACGGCAGATAAGAACGACTTGGCCCATCTAGTCTGCCTTTTTTTTATTTTATTCTGGTACCTAGAACCCTATTTGATCCTTAGCTCCTTCTACGGATACTCTTATGTCTATCCCAAGCGTGTTTAAATTGCTCTACTGTATTAGTCTCTACCACCTCTGTTGGGAGATTATTCCACTTATCTTCCGTCCTTTCTGTAAATTCATTTTTCCTGTGTGTCAGCACGTGTTCTCGTGTTCCAACGCTTCCCTCCCTCTGAAGAATGTTTCCCTCCTGCACCTTGATAAAACCCTTGATATTTGATCATTTCTATCATGTCCTCCCTATCTCTTCTCTCCTCCACACTGTACATATTAAGAGATCTTTTGGTCTTTCCCAGTAGGTATTGGGACACAGGCCATGCATTCGTTTAGTTGCTCTTCTTTGCGCAGTCTCTAATGTATTTATGTCCTTCTGGTACTATGGTCTCCAGAACTGAACACAGTATTGTAGATGAGGCCGATCCAATGACTAATATAATGGCATTATGACTTATTTTTATTGTTTTTGCTACTGATTGCTCACCCTAGGCAACCAAGCATCTGACTTGCCTTTCTTGTTGCTTTGTTACATTGCTTGGCTGCCTAAAATAATGATTCCTAGATTCCTGCTTAAACTCATCATTATTTTGAGTTGAGTTTGAGTTTCCTGCTCAAACAAGGTTAAGGGCTGCTTACAATTAATGAAGCAATGTGCACAACTCTGCAAAGTGTGTGTGTGTGTAAAAATAAAAAGCCAAAATATGTAAGGATGAAATATTATGGATGAGTAAAATATTATTTCATTTCATTACAGACTTTTATAATTGTTTAAGTGACTATTACAAACATACTTTGATCCAGTAATTGAAATAATACATGAATGAAGTAATACAGGCAATCACATTGCCATACAGATGTGCATTTCTCAACACGTGAGAAGGTAAATTCTAAACAGGGGTAATACAATGACCAAGAGGTGCATTAAGACATCCAATCCCGAGTGTGCCCAAATCAATACCACAGAGGCATATTAAAATAAAAATGGTAAGGTTATGAAATATTCATTAACTGTATATCGACAGGTGCTCCACGGCCTCACGTGAGATATGATGAAATCGCTAGTTTACTTACTGATAAATATCTTTTCTCAAAACACTCCGGCTAAGGGGATTGTCTGCTTGTGGAGCCATGGACACAGATCCAATCTTCAGCACCAAGGTATCTTCATTCATGATCTGGTTGGCTGATGGTAAAAATGAAGGATGTAAGGTAACATACTGTAGGGGTTCTGTACATTCAGCCCTAACTGTAGTAGTCTCCTAGACATTCTGTAGGCGTGAGCAAGAGCCTCAGACACATAAAAGATAGTAATGATTGGCAAATGGTACAACTAAATGCAATGGTATAAAGATTCCTTCATTTACTGCAAAGAAATATATTTGAAAATGACAGCCAAATATAAGATGGCTAATTATACAATATGCAAACATATTTGTGTTTTTTAACATTATTTTGCTTGTCTTCTTACAGAATCATTGTTATAAAAATAAACAAGCACTACAATAATATACGAATAGATTATTTTAAACTCTTAAGTACAGGATTAGTAAACAAAATCAGGAGTAGGTACAATGATTGTAGACTTGTAGACATAGGGCCCACTACAGACATAAGAAGGAGCTTAAAATTGAGAGAGGAAAGCTACTCCTGGGCTAAACCATGTTGATTTCAGAGGGGGTCAAGTTAATTGATTATTTTGCATGAAAAAATATATCTTTGAATTGCTTACTGCACACAGATACTTACCAGCTTTACTATCACACTGTTATTTAGACTTGGGATAGGAAACATCACCTCTCAACTCTAATACTGTTTGCAACAGATGTAATTTCAAGATCCTTCTTAAGTCTGGATCCAGCCGATAGTCCCAAAGAACAAGGCAGACTGGAAATAGCCCCTGTCTTTTATCAATATGTGCCTTACATATTGTTACAAGTAGGGACACAGTGCTAGTTAACATGGAGGAATGAAAATATGAGCTCACTGTAATGAAGAATCCACATTGTTTAGGATGTACTTTGTGGTTTTCAGCACTGAACATGTGCAAGAAACAGAAGGACACGGGTCAGCACCAGTCTTGGGCACAATCTAGACAGAAGGCATTTTGGAACTGAAAGTGCAGGTTGGATCGTTCAGGATTCCGGACAATTTGATTATCAATTAGAAATGTTCTTGGACCAATGGTGTTTTAACAAATAAGTCCATGCCAAACACATTAGTAGCTAGATAATTGGGCCAATCAGTTGCTTTATGAATAGGCTGTGGCTAGCTTTACGCATTAAAATAAGACCAGCCTACAGTGATAGTGCTTGCTGTAATACAATTCTTGAACTGCCCACATCCTGCATTAATTATCAGTCACAGAAAAAATTGGACCGATAAACGGAATGATTTTCTGCTAGGGAAAGGTCCAGATATTGACACCACTCACTTCTCCTGATGTGACCGATAATCAAGGGTGTATAGGAAGAGCTGCCGAGATTGACAAGAGGCCCTAGCAGCTGATTGGCTGCCCAGGCCTCCTGTTAATCTCAGTTGGATGACTGCAGCTGACTGGCTGTTAGTGAGATCCAATCCCAAGTGTGTGGCACCTCCACCTCCCGGCCAGAGCTTCCCCATCTCTCTTACTCCAGAATTTACAGCAAATATAGCAGAAATTAAGTCATGAAAGCTCTGCATTATGTAAATGATAATTATGGAGTCAGAGAGATGGGGAAACTTTGGCCAGGAGGTGGAGCTACAGAGTCCAATCATTTGAAAATCTCCCCCCTCCCCCCCACCAGGTGATAATGGAAGTTTGAGTCTGATATATTTTAGAAATGAATCACTAATCGAGCACAGAACATCAGACAAACAAGCTTATGATTATTGCACCAACCTCCCAGGCTCTGTTTCTCTTCAGCTTTGGGAATGAAGATTCTAATGACGCCAGTGTTGGTGTAGATTAGCGGCAGATTGCGGGAGGTCAATGCGTGCGATCTCATGGGCAGCCCGGGAGACTTGTGCTTCTCCTTTGGATGGCGAGGTCGCCTGGTTTCAAAGATACTTAAAATTGCATGAAGCAAAGGAAAGAAGAGGACAACGTCAAAGGCTTGTGCTGAGACCAGGATCTCGTGCAGGAAGTGGGGGGAACCATCGGACGAGCCTTCGGACAGTTTCCTAAAGCTCCGAGGACTCTTCTCGTTTCTTGTTGTCAGCTTGTGACGGACATTTCTGGTCACCGCTTTGGTGTAAGTGAGAGACAGAAATCCGTGCTGCTGGTGTGTGCTCTCTAAAAGCTTTGCCATGGTCTGTGTCAAAAAGATATGGTGGTTTAACATACAACAGGTGTAAGAGGAATTAGTGGCAGCAAAATTAGAACACAGTTGGTTAACTTTTGCTATATTGGTTAACAAAGCAAGCACATCGGGCCTGATCCAGACCTAGTTAAGTGCATGAACTTAGTTACTCCTGGGCTAAACCATGTTGATTTCAGGGGGGTCAAGTTAACTGTATCCTTTGCATGCAGGGATATATCTTTGAATTGCTTACTGCACACAGATACTGACCAGCTTTACTATCACACTGTTATTTAGACTTGAGATAGGAAACATCCCCTCTCAACTCTAATACTGTTTGCAACAGATGAAATATGACTCCCCTGCAATCAACATGGTTTAGCCCAAGAGTAACTAAGGTCATGCACTTAACGAGGTCTGGAACCAGCCCATTGTTCTTAATGTTCCTTTTCAGTTAGACACGTTGGGGCTGACCCAGAGTTTGAGAGTAACTGCAAATGCAGGTGCAAGGTTACATCTTGGTGTAGACCATGTTGATTTGTAGATTTAAACTGTAGGAGCACAAGGTGGCACAGGCCCCTTCATCTCTTGGGTCCACCTCCTTCTATTATTTTCTATATATGTGTTCATATGTTATCAGATGTTCTATTTACAGCATTTAAGAGGTTCAATACAGTGTTGTGTTTTATCCTTTCAAAATGCCAAACTGAATCCTACTGCATCTCTGCAACTGTATTTGCTTGTGTGATGGATAGCTTTTTATTAAACAATTACCAATAAAAACAGAACGCAATAAAAAAGAGTTGAGAGGATGTGTTTTCTTACCTAAATCACACTTTAAAAGTAATTTAAACTCATTTGCACCCCTCACATTGCAACATGTTTTATCCAGGAGTAGACTTGCAGGAGTCTGCACCAATTACTCTCCTACTCAGACCCATTATATCTGACAAAACAACACTGCCTCCATGTTTACGGGCCATCATGTGACTTAGCCTGAGTGCTGATTGGCTATACGACAACAATTAAGCAAACTGTTTAGTGAAAATTATATAAAAGACAAAACCACAGCGCTAGATCAAACCAATTGGTTTGAAGAATATTTGTAAAGGTAGTATTCACCACTTTTTAGGTATCAAATATAAAACAATGTCGAGCAGTGACATTAAAGAAACAAGGTTTATTGCAAACATTAAAAAATAACCATATAGAACTAAACAAAAATAAAACAATAAAAACTGTGCACAGCTGAAAATCAAACTCCTGTCAGTTTGAGATTGTATACAATGTATCGTTACATAAACGACAGTGTTGCAAAGGTTGTATAGTATCAAATCCCTGTGGGGGGGGATAGTGTCCGTTGATGACAATCCGGAGGGTATAGGGGGGCTTCTAAATCACTGTATGGGTAGATGTTGCAGCCTCTGCACAAGGTAAATGAAACAGCCGTCCCCTTCCGTGTAATATGTAGGAGCAAACAATCCCCAAGCAGCGTTCCACTGAAGATGTTACAGT
>WWET01001037.1:357403-375463 GCA_011038615.1 Limnodynastes dumerilii
AGATGGTGGGTTAGGGTCAGGCTGCAGGGGAGGGAGAATTAGGGTCAGGCTATGGGAGATGGTGGGTTAGTGTCAGGCTGCAGGGAAGGGAGGGTTAGGTTTAGGGTAATGAGAGGGGCAGGGTTAGGGTTAGAATTATGGCTAGAAAGCTCGGTGCTCTGTGGATCGATTGCTATAACTCATCAAGGCATATGAAACAGAAATCCCGAAACCGGCTGGGAGAAAACGGCCCTATCGAAATAGGACGGTTATAAGATCTTTTTTTCTCTGTCGTGATACTATACAACCATCCAAAAAACGAAATCTTAAATAAAGCTGAAAAGCGAGTTAGATTGTGTACATGATGCAGACACCTGGGTCACAGAGAAATCAACGCTATATTTACCAGAGCCATTCTGCATAATTGTCTGCTTCTAAACTGTGTACACTATGCACACTTAGGGTATAAAAAGAATACTACAACGTATTTATTGAAGTAATTCAACATGATTAGCTGGATTGTGATCTAGCACCATTGGAGATCCCTCATTCTCCCCCCCCCCCCCCCCCACAAATTCCCCCCCCCCCCCGACCACATGAAATGCTGTAATATCCACATTCCAGCATGGGTGGTCTTATGAAAGTCTTGCATCAGACTGGTAAGTGGTGTATACTTTTACAGCAATTACAATGTTAAAGGCTGGAATAAACACACTTAAAAGATGCCACTTGGAAATGTGGAAGGGGAACTATTAACTAGTTCGGTGTCAGGAACACAGAAAAGGTCAGAGCTAATTTGCAAAAGCATAGATCATAAATCACTGGTTATGTTGTGATATGTTACTTCTGTAATTATTCTGCCTGTAACTTTATAAAACCTTAAATATTACCAATCCACATTCAATGCTATAACATGCTGGATGCAATTACCATTAAAGGAAAAGTAGCGTGGGAAAATGAGGCTATACCATATTCATATACCATATCTGTTTAAATAAATGGATTATCATATTGCAATTTTTTTTAAATAAAATTTTAACCTGTCCCTGCTGCAGTCCACATAAGGCTATCAGCACCCTGATTGGTGGATCTCCAGCCATTCACCAATAAGCATGCTTACAGCTTTTCACTGTGTGGTTGCTGGAAATCAATCAATCAAAATCAATATCTCTCTCTCTCTCTCTACACTTCTATATATGTGACATGTGATGTAGTAGGCCATGAGTTCGATGGACTAGGCCTTATCTTTGTGGAGTTTGTTTGTTCTCCCCGTGTCTGGGTGGGTCTCCTTCGGTTTCCTCCCACACTCCAAAAACATGCTGGTAGGTTAATTGGCTGATGAATAAATTAGCCTTAGTCTCTGTGTGTGTCTGTGTGTATGTCTAGGTCTCTGTTAGGGAACTTAGAATGTAGCACAAATATTCTCAGTAGAGCGCTACGTAATCTGATGGGATATAAAAACCTGTTTAAATAAATAAATGTAGTGTAGAGATGCACTGATACTGATGTACTGTAAAATGTTTTATCTTTATCCTTCAGTGATTACATGATATA
The DNA here is from genome assembly GCA_011038615.1 of Limnodynastes dumerilii. Lineage (NCBI taxonomy): Eukaryota > Metazoa > Chordata > Amphibia > Anura > Limnodynastidae > Limnodynastes > Limnodynastes dumerilii. Next base: position 358,937 of record WWET01001037.1, read on the forward strand.
TACATACACACACAGATGTGACCACATACACCTTAAAACTCCATGTCGCAATTTATGCAAATTGCGTCCTGAAGCCATGCCCCCTGTCCAACAAAGCCACTTTTCATAGAATTACTAGGGATAAGGGCGGGGCTTGCAGATGCAAATTACGTCATCAAATCCCGCTCCGTCCCTAGTAACATTAGCAATAGTAGTGTTGATAGAGACTGTGGTTTGCATTAAATCACGTCCTCAAGGCCATTGCGGGATATATGCTGGCTCTTCCGGGATACCAGGAGAAATGCTCGTGAGTCTCCTGGTTATTCCAAGACAGTCTGCAAGCCTCCTATAGTATATATATATATATATATATATATACAAACAAAATTTGGAGGACCCATGGGTATGCTCCTGGCCACACATAATAATGTGAAAACACTGATGTAGTACAAAAGTGTGAAGCGCACATGAAAAGGGGATACAATTAAGTACAAAATCACTAAAAATGTGCAACTACTTGAACCCCCTATAGAGCTTCAACTGTATCTTTATCACAAACCAAAAAATCTGAAGAGTCCTTATTGCGGCAACAATCTCCACCCCGGTCTTTCTGGCACTGCAGCAATTAACCTGTTTGCATCTTCATTTACTGCATTGGTTCCTGTTGCACAGAAGCAGATTCCCTGCACACAGGCTCCAACGTCTCTATCTCGCTCTACAACTTTCCCACACCTTCTCACGCCAAGCCCTAAGATATACAATTCAATTCTTTCACCAATGCTATTGCAAATTGGTCCAAATACAAAGTTTATTTGCTTAGCAAGAATTTATCTTTGAGCATCAGGAAGAACAGAAAACATACGGTCTTCATCCTTGGCCTGCCTCAAGGCCCCTAGCTGATCGCAGCTCTTTGGCCACACTGATGCTATGTCTTATCAAAATAACTTCAGCTGCTTGTTCAATCACCACGTGTCCCTGAGGACTAAACACTTCTACCACTGTTTAGGCCTATGTAAACAGTAACAAGTGGTATGTTGTAGTCTGTATTACCTTTGCTCTCCAGTCCTAATCTTAGTGTGGTAAAAAAAAATGATTAACTCTTTTAAAGCCCTTCATCTGAAAGAAATACCCTAAGCCTGCCCCCCCCCTCCTCTCAAACATACCCCCACGCACCACCCAGATTGAAATAAGTACAAGGAGCCGCTGAATTCTGACTGCTCCCCTGCCCACAAGTGTGCACAGGAGTTCAACAGTCCCCCTAAACTTGTCAGTGTGAAAAGAATTACTCACAGTTCAAAATATAAATCATCTAAGGATATTGTAAGCAAATGCCTCGTTTTCCAGTTTAATGTAAACAAGTGTACAGATGGGTTCCCTGCCCCCTTCACCAGCAAAAAAAAAAAAGAAAAAGAGAAAAAGAAAAATTCATTTAGAAGTTCACTACACTTGAAAGAAGACTTTGAAAAATAATCAGTAAACTTCCAGCTCCTCAGAACAGAGGATGCCTTATACGCAAAGCATACAAAGTTCACAAATTCATAAATATGGCCTGGAGAAACTTATTTTTGTTTGACAGCGCTCAAGGCTTTAAAAGCAAATTGGAGAAATCCATGTGTTCAGATGTAAACGTTTCAAATGGCGCTTTAAAATTTACGTGGGCGATTTCTGAACGGGCCCCCAAGGCAGGCTGGTCGTACAAACATTTAAATGAGATGGTTACAGAGACCGTCCTTCAATCTTAATCTCCAGGAACCACATGAAAAATCAGGACAATTTCGTCAAAAATCCCACCAACAAAGGCTAACGAACCGTTCAAGTGTTGAAAAGAAATTAGAACCGATTTATTCAGCAGGGAAAAGTAAACCCCTTCTTTTACTGCAGTGGTACCCATGAGTTGTGTGTCCTTGTTTAAAATCCTAGCACTGCTATAAGTCACGGCGCAGTCTATATTAGAAAACATTTAACACTTATTGACTTACACGATGCTTAAAGAAAAATGTCCATATAAATCTCTGTGGCAGGCAATACAGGAATGTGGACTACCATTTCTCCGTAGATGTGGTTTCATAAGGTTGCTGTTAACTTAAAATTCCATGACAGTCACCTGACTCGTGATGTAATGTAGAGATGCAGAAGGCTTTGGAACATGTGATCAGTACCTGTAATGTGAAATATTTCCTCCTCTTCCTTCAATCACATGATATGTTGAGCGTTTCTACACTGGGTCTGGCATTGTTTGTTTGGTGGGCAGTAGCCAGCTTATTAGGATGAAGCATATTTCATGCAATCATTTAGTAGATGTGCTACTGAGTTTCACATAATAAAACAATATATAAAATGTTCTAGCTGTATTACTATTTTTTTTAATTGTGCCACAAGTGACACACACAAAGTGTAAACATTATCTAATGTTCCACATTAAGGCTAATCACAAGGGTCAAAGCCTAGACATTGCCTGGGGCCCTTTGACTTTAACACTGCACTAAAATTTCCCAGTAGCCGATAGAAGTAAATGAAAAGAAAATACAAAAAACCCCACAAACTTTTTATTGCTAATAATAATAATAATAATAATAATAATAAATAATAATAATAATAAAATAAAAGAAACAACAATAATAACAATTCTTATTAATCTGCAAGATGCCCTTCTTACTTCTTAGCAAAGTAACTATATGGCTACTGCTGTAGACTGTTATGTTCACTAATAACATTTCATGTGTTCCACCTCTTTTGCTGAGATTTTGAAGACTGAAAGAAGGGAGGGGAAAAAACACGAGACGACGACTGGACAACAGCAATCAATCAGAAGAGCATATCCTTTGGACACGAATGTTGGCACACTAGCATGTTGTCCAGGCACTTGTGTGTAGTGTGGTATTACCTGTGACATAACCAATTGCACCTTTGAACGTGCTTTACTCTTTAGGATAACTGTCTCTATTTGGGGAGAGAAGACAAGGGCACTACACTCATATACTGGACTGTGAACCCTTTATTTTGCTGCCAGTATGGGCCAAATCCAGACCTAAGCGCAAAGTCCATAAATTTGCAGCCCTGCAGCTAGGAACGTATGGAACTTTGCTATCCTATACGCACTCCCTTTGATTGCCTCCGTGCAGAAGGCAGTTATGTTTCGTGCGGTATACTGGGCTGTATGTAAATCTTTGCAGAGCCCTTGCTGTTCAATCTATATACCGAAGCTCACCCACCATGTGTATCTAGTTACATGCGACCGGATGCACAGGTAAGAATGAGTTAGGTGCGGCCGTATCTGCCCCTCAACACGCTCCCATTTTTAGCAACCTCGTGGTACTTAAAAAAGCCATAGGACTACCTTAAGTAACCGTGCGTATTTTCTTTCTTAAGTAGGAAACTACACACGGAAAATGCCTCTTCCCGCCTCCCCAGCTAATCTACATCCCTCCCCTTCCCATTTCTAAATCCTCCCCGAGGCGCCATTAGCGTGCCTCCTTCTACCTAAACTACTGCGCGTGGTCTTTAAAGACCAAACATAATCAATCTACGTTCCTAAATGGTACGGAGATTGCGTAAAATGAGCTACTACACACGCCTGGTAGCTCCTTTCTCAATTCCATGTACTTAAGAAGCACAAGCTTCTTAAGTGTGTATATGGCCTATGATAAGTGGACCAGCACCCCCTTGCAGACACTCAATACCACACTAAATGCAGCATCGTGCGGCTGTGATCCGGTACAGAATTACTCATCTTGGCGACTTACACACCTAGCGTATGTAACTTGCCTGTCTTTACTTAGTAAGGATCCAGCCCCATATCTTTATTTAAATACATTAGTCTGGATCCAGACCTAGTTAAGTGCTTGAACTTAGTTACTCCTGGGCTAAACCATGTTGATTGCAGGGGGAGTCAAGGTAATTGTATTCTCTGCATGCAGGGATATATCTTTGAATTGCTTACTGCACACAGATACTGACCAGCGTTACTATCACACTGTTATTTAGACTTGGGATAGGAAACATCACCTCTCAACTCTAATACTGTTTGCAACACATGAAATATGACTCCCCTGCAATCACCATGGTTTAACCCAGGAGTAACTAAGTTCAAGCACTTAACTAGGTCTGGATCCAGCCCATTGAGTATATAGCCTATTTTATGTAGTATTAAGTATGTAAGTATATGGGTATAAATGTTATAATCAACTAGTGGTGCTGAAATATCTAAGTATGTATATGCAACAATATGTTGGTATATTTTAGCCCATTAAACCACGTATGAGAGAAATGGTGTAAGGTGGGAAATAAGCCCTCCTAATAGAAGAGTAGGAACATGTGAGAGGTTACAACGAGCTCTGAACACAGCAAAGTCATCTGTGTATTATTAGGCATGCCAGCAGAGCAAGCCATGGTCAGGTACTCTACTCATCGATGCCTCACCCATTATGCTGTAATGTTGTGATTAAGTCTTCAGGGGATTGAGAGACTAAGGAAAACGATGGCTAAATGTCCTGGCGTTTCTATATCAATAAGCCCGGTCTAATGTAATGCAGCTTCACAGTAATTATTTATGTAGTATCTGTTCAACATTTCCAAAGGTCAGAGAGGTAATGGCAGTATACTTCTCCCTTTATTAGCATGATATAAGCCGTGCTTTTCAGTGGGTACATCAGGAATCTTTAAAGCCACTTTGTTCTTTTGAAAGAACAGGGAATAATTTCCTATGAAGAGCAGCAGATCCGGAGAGAGGAGGCATCTTTCTATGGCAGGCAAAGGCAACCTGCAGCACTGCAAGCGTAGTGAATGAAAGTCCCAACATGCTTAGCCGCAGAGGTGGAACTACCGGAGACAACGGAGTCACTGGCCTACAGGCGTCAGCCTTGAAGGGGGGAACTTCCCCATTGTATCCAGCTGTCTGTTAGCAAAGCGCAATACGTTTTGGGCCCGATTCAATTCAATGCTAAATTAAGTGCGCTTAAAACCGACTATTACAGTACCCAAAATACGCGCATTTTAATACGCACCTCTATGGGGTGCATATAAAAATCCTCAATAAATTTCTGCACATTTACCTTTGTGAGCAAAATAAGGCGGCCTTCGCATTGCATTGAATCGGGCCCTTAGTGTACCTATTAGTGAAATGCAAGAAAGGGTTCACATTCTATCAAAAAACACCAATTAGCTGTCAGTGTTTAACAGTACTGAAGAAATCTGGGCTGTTATGAGTTAATAAGCCAAATTTACTAAGCCGCTGATTTGGAAAAGTGGAAATGTTGCCCATAGCAACCAATCAGATTCTAGCTCTCACTTTCCTATTTCATACTAGAGAATGTCAGCTAAAATCTGATTGGTTGCTATGGGCAACATCTCCACTTTTCCAAACTCACAGCTTAGTAAATCTGGCCCAATATGTGCGTCATGCAGTTTAATAATGCCTGTTACAGTTACATTACCGATCCATAGGGAATATCCTGTAAAACAGCTGGCACAACATGGGCTGATCCAACAAATACATAAAACAATATATATTTTACAATGTGGCCTTAAAACTGCATTGATGGGTGTCTCCGGCCTACCCAATATGAAAGAATATCACATGCTTAGGCTTTGCCTGTTATGAGTTGTTCCAACAGCACCACTTACTTCTAGCTGTGTTGAATGCAAAAACAACTAAGTGTTCCAATACTGGGCAAAGTCCAGTAAGGGATGGACGTGTGACCCAGCTTCTGCCTCATGATCAGCTGATACATGAGCAATTTGAATGACTGTCCAACCCCTGGTGTAAGTACAAAGGATGAAGGAATTAAGTCACCAACATACTATGTGATATCCACAGTGACCGATTTAACGCTGCATTAACCAGGGACCCTGCATAGTGGCCACACACATACACACAGACACTGCCTAATAATCAAGGCTGTCTCCTCACCATCCTGCACCAATCCAAATAGGATGAGCCCAGCAGACAGTCTAGTGTGTATCCAGCTTAAGTGATGACAGTGTGTGCGCAGACACTGTGAAAAATGGGCAGACTCTCCTGAGATGCGGATGACTGAGAATGCATCCAACAGATCCATTATGTTCTTAAAAAATACTTAGCGGCGGTGAAATACAATTCAGTGCACAAAGAAGTAGGTTAATAATGAGCTATTAAAGTCTAATACATACACTCATGGTTTACTCATTAAACAACAGCACCAGAATAAAGTTCCAAGTTGTAGAACATCTTAATGATGTCTGTTGCTTTACTTGACCTTATAAGCTTCTTTGTTAGCATGAAAGCAGTGTCTCTGCGTGTATAAAGAGAAGGAACAAATTGGTTAAATAATCAGCTTTCCAGATTACAGGTTGCAATCAATACTATCATCAAAGAAAGCTCACAGTCTCCTTGCTCATGCACATCCAAAGCTACCCGGGGCCCAAACCCGACCTCCATGTACATGAAGGTCAGTAAGTCCGCACGTTAGAGGGGAGTGAACCTCCCTGTCACTCCCCTCTCACTCCCGGAACCCTGTCTTAAAATCCCCCCCTGAATGCAGATTTGAGTGGATCTTACTTCCACCGTCCACTTTCCTAAATCTGCATGCAAGAGAGGCAGGCATTAGCCATCGGTCAGTAGCGTAAGATCATAGAGATTGCCCAAAGCCAAGATAAATGCGTGAACATGGAAACCCCCATGACCACCCCCTCAACTTCACTTACCTTCTTCTGTCAGACAGGTTGCCAACGTGTGCAGGCCGATTGGGAGATCTACGTCAGATCGTCCAGTTACCCCTGCGCCCGTTGGACTGACCTCATGAAACGGATGAAGGGTGCTCAGGGCATCGTTCCCTTCCCTTGTAGCTTTCGATGCAATGGTTGGAAGCTACAGGAAGAGAGACAGACCCTGACTTGCTACGGCCAGGGCCTACATAACGTTTTTTGAATCAAACGGATGCAAAATTGCAGACGCACGGTCGTGAAACAAATGGATGGGTGAACAAATAGAAGGAACACCTATACTATAAACTGAATATTTGTGAAAGACAGCTTGCTAACTCCAATCAGTCCCTCTGCCGAAAGGGTGTCCAAATGGTTGGCACAGATTCGCACACATGCGCAATGCCAAAAATCTGCCACAATAGGCTGAAAGGGTCTGATCAGTCTATAGGTTAGGATGTAGCTTACAGCGCAAGGCACTGGGGAATGGGTGGGAGGTGCATCGCTTCTGGACCCAATGTAGTGTTGTGTCATAGCACTAAACACAGCTGTGGCTGCTGCTAAATTTTAATTCCTAAGCGATGACTTATTGTGTTGGTCTCTGACACTGTGCTAATGAAGAACAGCATCAGCCTGCCAGTCACCAGTATCTTCAGCGGGAGAAGAAGCTAAGAGACCCTGCTTCACTGATACACAGTGGGCCTGATTCAGACTTAAGAAGGAGCTTGAAAGTAAGGACCTGATTCACACTTAAGAATCTTCTTAAAATAAGAACTTAAAGTCACACCTGGGCTAAACCATGTTGATTGCAGGGGAGTCATATTTCATCTGTTGCAAACAGTATTGTGTTGAGAGGTGATATTTCCCAGCCAAAGTCTAAATAACAGTGTAATAGTAAAGCTGGTCAGTATCTGTGTGCAGTAAGCAATTCAAAGATATATCCCTGCATGCAAAGAATACAATTAATAGTGACACTGCTGTGTGACAGATCATACACAGCACTGACACTGTTACCATACACCCTGTCTCTCTCCATAGTAATATCCCCTCAGTCCAGGTAGTGACACTGCTGTGTGACAGATCATACACAGCACTGACACTGTTACCATACACCCTGTCTCTCTCCATAGTAATATCCCCTCAGTCCAGGTAGTGACACTGCTGTGTGACAGATCATACACAGCACTGACACTGTTACCATACACCCTGTCTCTCTCCATAGTAATATCCCCTCAGTCCAGGTAGTGACACTGCTGTGTGACAGATCATACACAGCACTGACACTGTTACCATACACCCTGTCTCTCTCCATAGTAATATCCCCTCAGTCCAGGTAGTGACACTGCTGTGTGACAGATCATACACAGCACTGACACTGTTACCATACACCCTGTCTCTCTCCATAGTAATATCCCCTCAGTCCAGGTAGTGACACTGCTGTGTGACAGATCATACACAGCACTGACACTGTTACCATACACCCTGTCTCTCTCCATAGTAATATCCCCTCAGTCCAGGTAGTGACACTGCTGTGTGACAGATCATACACAGCACTGACACTGTTACCATACACCCTGTCTCTCTCCATAGTAATATCCCCTCAGTCCAGGTAGTGACACTGCTGTGTGACAGATCATACACAGCACTGACACTGTTACCATACACCCTGTCTCTCTCCATAGTAATATCCCCTCAGTCCAGGTAGTGACACTGCTGTGTGACAGATCATACACAGCACTGACACTGTTACCATACACCCTGTCTCTCTCCATAGTAATATCCCCTCAGTCCAGGTAGTGACACTGCTGTGTGACAGATCATACACAGCACTGACACTGTTACCATACACCCTGTCTCTCTCCATAGTAATATCCCCTCAGTCCAGGTAGTGACACTGCTGTGTGACAGATCATACACAGCACTGACACTGTTACCATACACCCTGTCTCTCTCCATAGTAATATCCCCTCAGTCCAGGTAGTGACACTGCTGTGTGACAGATCATACACAGCACTGACACTGTTACCATACACCCTGTCTCTCTCCATAGTAATATCCCCTCAGTCCAGGTAGTGACACTGCTGTGTGACAGATCATACACAGCACTGACACTGTTACCATACACCCTGTCTCTCTCCATAGTAATATCCCCTCAGTCCAGGTAGTGACACTGCTGTGTGACAGATCATACACAGCACTGACACTGTTACCATACACCCTGTCTCTCTCCATAGTAATATCCCCTCAGTCCAGGTAGTGACACTGCTGTGTGACAGATCATACACAGCACTGACACTGTTACCATACACCCTGTCTCTCTCCATAGTAATATCCCCTCAGTCCAGGTAGTGACACTGCTGTGTGACAGATCATACACAGCACTGACACTGTTACCATACACCCTGTCTCTCTCCATAGTAATATCCCCTCAGTCCAGGTAGTGACACTGCTGTGTGACAGATCATACACAGCACTGACACTGTTACCATACACCCTGTCTCTCTCCATAGTAATATCCCCTCAGTCCAGGTAGTGACACTGCTGTGTGACAGATCATACACAGCACTGACACTGTTACCATACACCCTGTCTCTCTCCATAGTAATATCCCCTCAGTCCAGGTAGTGACACTGCTGTGTGACAGATCATACACAGCACTGACACTGTTACCATACACCCTGTCTCTCTCCATAGTAATATCCCCTCAGTCCAGGTAGTGACACTGCTGTGTGACAGATCATACACAGCACTGACACTGTTACCATACACCCTGTCTCTCTCCATAGTAATATCCCCTCAGTCCAGGTAGTGACACTGCTGTGTGACAGATCATACACAGCACTGACACTGTTACCATACACCCTGTCTCTCTCCATAGTAATATCCCCTCAGTCCAGGTAGTGACACTGCTGTGTGACAGATCATACACAGCACTGACACTGTTACCATACACCCTGTCTCTCTCCATAGTAATATCCCCTCAGTCCAGGTAGTGACACTGCTGTGTGACAGATCATACACAGCACTGACACTGTTACCATACACCCTGTCTCTCTCCATAGTAATATCCCCTCAGTCCAGGTAGTGACACTGCTGTGTGACAGATCATACACAGCACTGACACTGTTACCATACACCCTGTCTCTCTCCATAGTAATATCCCCTCAGTCCAGGTAGTGACACTGCTGTGTGACAGATCATACACAGCACTGACACTGTTACCATACACCCTGTCTCTCTCCATAGTAATATCCCCTCAGTCCAGGTAGTGACACTGCTGTGTGACAGATCATACACAGCACTGACACTGTTACCATACACCCTGTCTCTCTCCATAGTAATATCCCCTCAGTCCAGGTAGTGACACTGCTGTGTGACAGATCATACACAGCACTGACACTGTTACCATACACCCTGTCTCTCTCCATAGTAATATCCCCTCAGTCCAGGTAGTGACACTGCTGTGTGACAGATCATACACAGCACTGACACTGTTACCATACACCCTGTCTCTCTCCATAGTAATATCCCCTCAGTCCAGGTAGTGACACTGCTGTGTGACAGATCATACACAGCACTGACACTGTTACCATACACCCTGTCTCTCTCCATAGTAATATCCCCTCAGTCCAGGTAGTGACACTGCTGTGTGACAGATCATACACAGCACTGACACTGTTACCATACACCCTGTCTCTCTCCATAGTAATATCCCCTCAGTCCAGGTAGTGACACTGCTGTGTGACAGATCATACACAGCACTGACACTGTTACCATACACCCTGTCTCTCTCCATAGTAATATCCCCTCAGTCCAGGTAGTGACACTGCTGTGTGACAGATCATACACAGCACTGACACTGTTACCATACACCCTGTCTCTCTCCATAGTAATATCCCCTCAGTCCAGGTAGTGACACTGCTGTCTGACTGATCATACAGAGCACTGAGCGCTGTTACCATACACCCTGTCTCTCTCCATAGTAATATCCCCTCAGTCCTGGTAGTGACACTGGTAGTAAATACTAGTTAGTGAATGTTGTATTTGATTGCTCGTTTACTTGTGCTTTACTGCTACACATAACACCACTTACATTATATGTTTGCACTGTTCTCATTAAGGTTTTGTATTTATTGATCAGCTTGCTTACTTTTTCATTGGCCCACCAGATGTTGATCTTGCTTACGTGTCCTATTGCAATTTTTTTTTTATGTAGCAAATTCTACATATATGATAATATTCATCAATAGTCATCAATGTCAATGGTTATCAATATAATGCCCCAGTAGCTTAAGACATCACATAGCGGTCAGTGGCATAACTTCATTCCAGTTGCCCGGAGGCAAGATAAATGTTGGTGCTGTCGCTTCCTACCGACATGTCGACTCTTTGGCTCCTCTCTGACACTGTCAGGATGTAATAATGACATCTTATCGGACAGTCAGTCAGAGAGGACAGTGCAGAGAGGAGGTCTATATCTCGCGCTCTGCTCCTACCGACATGCACCGCCAGTGGCTTTGGTGGCGGCAGTGTGCTAGATGTGACAGGCACACCTGGACATGGAGTGGAAGGCTGCTGGATACTACTAACAAGAGTAGTGTCCCCTTACCGGATAGCCTCCGAAGGGGATAAACTCTTATGTCTCCGGCTGTCCCAGAGTGGGCACACTCTACCCTATAATCAGGATGATCTCCACAATGCTCTGTGCCAGTCTTAATAGGACCATTTAGGAAAACTGACTGTTGAGTTATATGTTGGTCTATGTTCCATCAAATCGATCCAAACTATCCAGTACATACGTACCGATCGACTTAAGCCTTTGGTAATAAAATCCTAGTTTTTGATCAATTGTGATATGAAAGCAGAACTTGGGCCAGATTTGCTAAAGTTGATTTTTTTTCTGGCGATGCCAAACATCACCGTCAAACTGTGGCAATTTTTTCTTAAAAATCGCCGTATTTACTAAGCTATTAATCCTGTAACAACTGTGTTTTTTCCCTTTCAAAAATCACCACGCATCATGAGCTTTTTTTTTAAAAAGGATGTTCTATACTAAAAATGGCTGCCGCAATATGCCATTAACCCTTAGCATGCTGCTTTAGTAAATTCAGCGCTTTACAACTCGCCGGAGATTTCCTGCAATCTCCGGCGAGTTTCACAAAATCGACTTTAGTAAATGAGGCCCCTTGTGTTTTATTGCTGTGTTTGTAACACAATTGTAAAGCACAAATGATTCGGTTCTGGCTGTATATTTCAGCAACAATGCAACCATCCTCCTTGCTCTAATGCAGAACGTCCTCCAATACCTGAACGTCTTTTGTTTTATAAAAGCAATTATTCTATTTGGCAGACCCAAGGATGAAGAACTAGCTATTATTCCTTTTAGAAGTGGCCTATCACCTCATATTACCGCTAAGGTGATATCACACATTCTTAGATTTGTGGGGTGAATTTTTCCTCCCACAGCTGGAAGCAACTTCACCTGACTGCAAAGCGTTTCACTGCTGAGTACTGCTGGCTGCTGAGTGTGGAAAAAGGTGCAGTTAATGTGGGAACTGGAGTCCACATGATGATATAATCTTCCCGGCCCAGACCACAAGCTGGTGAATCATAAATGTACAAGGTTTTTGTCTCACAGAGAAACAGATGACTGCGCTATTTTTTTCAGCTTTCACACAACCGGAGTCCATTCATCATAACAGAGAGGGGACTTATTGACAAACAGCTACTGGCAGCCAGGGCCAGACACAGGGACCCATAGCAAGGAGACGAGTCCCGAGTGGGCAGGACTGGGAGGGGCCAGGTGGGACTGTGGGGCGGAGCTGGTCAGAACTGCTGTCAGATAACATCTGTAAGAGGCTGACAGCTTAAAATGGTGCTCAGCACTCCACGTATGAGCTATGTACTCTACGTATAATGCAGTAAAGCTCATCACACATACATGAAGTGACCAGCACTCTTTTAAGCTGTCATAACTGAGAGAGTGAGCTGGGATAAATCTTCAGATGGCCCATTATCTTTACTGTCCTCTAATCAAAGCAATCTATCCCCGGTAATCTATTTATCCAGTATAATCTAAACTGTTTTACCTGCCTATTAAATGTAATCTCAGTATAATCCATGTGAGGTCACCCATAATCACTCTTATCTTCCCCGCCCCACTCTCTTCATACATACACAGACAAACGCCTGTCTGATATAATGTGACTGTGGTTTCAGGCTGTAGGTGGAGGTAGACAGCAATGAGAAACAGAGCACGGGTACTGATGTATGTGCTGTGATGTTATACATACTCGGTTGCATGACGATGGTTACAGTGATTTGTTTGTTGATAATGCACTCATTTCTCACAAACACTTACCTCAGTCGTGGTCCCAACATCAGCAGATGGACTACACGTGCTGGTATCCGGAGGTGCTGTGCCAACGCTGCTTCTGATCGGTGAGCTGGGAGCCGCACCGGCTGAGGAGTCAAAGTACAGGGAGGACTGCTGTAAGGCCCCTCGCCTCTGAATTCTCTCCCACACTCTGCTCAATGTGTCTGACAACTGGTACAGCAACTCGACCTAGCAATAAAGGACACGGAGACCAGCGTGTTATGGACTTAAATACAAAACAGAAAATAATGATACCACAAGTCGTTTTTTAAAATCACCTTTTTATCTTCATTACCGTGGATGGAAGAGTGAAACAGAGAAACAAAAAAGGAAAATATTGATTACAGCCCCAGCCATGGCGATTAATACTTTAATGTTTGTCAGTAACACAAATTATCGCAGGGCTCTCGTAATTGGGAGATTTCAAATACGACAATTGGCCAGAACAAGAACAGATTCTGTGCGTTAGCCTCTTCTGTGCGGCCCGTCTGCATGCAAAACCCCACCTTAAGTGTCCGTATGTGCAAGGGTCAGCCAAGCCCCTACTGTATAATCTGCATGCGTTCCCCCGACCACCATGTGTATAACGTCCGCAAGGTTTTCACTCCACCACGCCATCGTATGTGTGCAGTGCGTTCAGCCAGATAACACGCATCGGGGGATGTGGAAGTCAGCTGGTGATATTATTTCTGGATCTGGTCCAATGGTATAGGTATATATACTTCATTGGAATGCCCATACTGACCTGACATTCAAAAGAAGCTGGGCCAATCTTATTAGGATGGGAGATAGTCCTGATATTCCAGTGTATGGTCCCTATACAATGTCCCCGGCTATAATCCCAGGGACATTGTACAGTAAGTGGCCAGATTACATTTTATTTATAGAAGCAGGGAAAAAAAATCTTTGGAGCCAGTATAGTAATAATAATAATAATAATCTGCCTAACCCTAATGCTCCCCTAACCGTAACCATCCTCATCCTGCAACCTAACCTTAACCCTTCCCTCTCAAGAGCCTAAGCCTAACCCATTTTGCAGCCTAACATTAACCCTCCCTTCACAAGAGCCTAACCCTTCTTGTTCCGCAGCCTAACCTTAACCCTCTGCTCTCTGAAACCTAACCCTCACCTTCCTGTCCCCCAGCCTAATCCTAACTTGTTGAAATAAGAGCATTTAACATGGTTTCCGTTTCGGAATGTAGATTTTCTTAATTAAAAAGCTGTCATTAGTGGTACAGATGAAATTAAACTGCCGAAAATGGGCCATTCGAACCAACAACTACGTTCCGGGTAAGTTACGCAAGAGAGCAGAGCGCTAATAGTTATGAACAGATAAAGTTATCAAGATAGAATAGTCTTTAATAGACAAACATATTTTAAATAATAAACAATAGTTCAAGAGAATTAATGGCACTGACAAGCTTCTCAAAAGAAAACATTTTGGCAAGAAGTTTAATCTTGTAGCAATAGTGAATGATCACAAGCGGCTTCTGGAGATTGGCTGATTTCAGAAGGTAAACATATAAACACATGGCTAGCCAGCGAGCCTCGTGCGAGCCCAAATCTCTGTCCCCCAGGGATCTGTCATTTCAATATTCACAGGACACGATGTTTAACTTGCGCGTTGTTTGACTCAGTTGGAAGATATTTACACAAGGCTTAGTAAATAAGCATTAATCACGGAATGTATACGGCAACATATTTGCCATGCAGTGTATGAAACATGGCTGCACATGGAAAAAAAAAACCAAAGACACGCTCGAGTAGATCACAGCTGGACGCCATATTCCCCCCTTGTTTCTTTTTATATATGTATGCATGTATGTATGTATTTGTAATACTTCTCAGCCTGGGGACACATGCAGGCTTGGGATGCTGGCTTCTTATGTGGGCCAAACAGATGCGGAGGAACTGTGGGGTCAATCTACATTGGATGTTAAACAGCACTTTATTTTCATTGATTTTCCTATGTGATGAAAGCTTTCGACACCATAAAATCCAGTGTAATTTACATGAAATGCTTCCCTATTGTATAATTGCTTTCTCCCTGTTTTTCTAGGTGTAGCTCACAGTAATATCATTAACATCATGCACTAGAATCTACCGTTTTAGCATCTCTGAGCTAAAACAATAACAGATATAACTATCATTAATATAGGCAAGGATGTTAAGCCAGCACTGATGAGTACACCAGGGATGTAGTGGGTGGCATCACAGGGGTGTGGTTTGCTGGTCCAATGATCAGATTTCTGACACTCAACATGCCGACATCCAAATTCGAGTCGTTAGCGTGACAGCTGTCTATTCCAATAATGTTATAATGAATAGCTTGTCCGGCATTACAATAATCCCGATGACAGAAGAGCCGGGACTATTGTTCTGAGTCGGGACAGAGATGGGACCCGCCGATACTTATACAATAGCCGTGCAGCAGCAGGTATTGGCGGAACCTGCTGCTAAGTGTTGCACATTAGCGGGCCAATGAGCAAGTAAAGACTGTCCTGCTCACCGGCTCGCTGTTGATGCTGGTCTGCGGAGGTCCGCCCCCTATGTGACCGTCGCACTGTAGCGCTGATGGACACCGCAGCCTGATGTCATAGCTCCATCTATGGGAGACTCACGAAATTTGGGCAGTTCTCCTGGTGTCCTGGGACAGCCGGCAAATCTCCTGCAGAGAGCTTTAGGCTGTGGTTTCATGCAGGCCACGGCATCAAGTCCTGCCCCCCTGTCTGGCAACATTAGTATTCCTAGTGCTACTAGGGGCAGGGTGGGACTTAATGACGCAATTTGCATCATGAGGCCCCACCATCATCCCTAGTAAAAGGGGAATTAACAGTCAGGGGTGGGGCTTTTGGTGTGATTTATGCAAATTGCACCATTAAGCCCCACCCCCTTGCAGGCATCTTTGGCTTTTGCCTGGTATCTCCTGGAGGAAAGCTATGAAAAGTCGTCAACCCTGATTTACATAGGAGAGGAGAGAGATGCCTGTCATTTTCACCTATGAGAAGAGGGTAAGGCTCCTCTTCTCTTTTCACCCATATTGCTGTGCTGCCTCTCTAGGCCTTGGACACAAGTTCTGGACACAGTAAATATAACAGCAGGTACCCCGGGGAGAATCATTTTGTGGGTTGTTGAAATGAGAACTTACGGCAGTGTAGCCATGCTGAAATAAACTCATACAGCCGACATTAGAAAAGTCGTTTTGATAGTTAAGAAAAGAAAAAAGAAAACATTGATATTTTCCTACTTCTGTGTGTTGTAGGAACTTATGGTCACCTTGGGCCAGATCCTGAGCTACGTACATGTGCGTATTTACGCTAGCTGCGGTCGCAAAATCGCCTTTTTGTATTTACTGCTCTTGCGCGTGGCTGATGTTATGCAACGTAACTCTGATCGTACGTAACTTCAGTGTAAATACGATGAAGGGGGTGTGTCATCCATATGACACCCGGAAATATGCTTTGTAGGCGGGGGGGGGGGGGGGGGGTTATAAA
>WWET01001037.1:375481-389165 GCA_011038615.1 Limnodynastes dumerilii
CATTTAAATAGTACAGTATGGGCCGGGTTAGGCCGTTACATATGTCAATCCATTCCGTAAATCGTGTAAATTGCATACAAGCGAGGGGAGTGCCTAGGACTTGCTAGTAAATACGCTACACCAACGAACGTACATTAAACTTAGGTCTGGATCTACTCCCTTGTGCTTTAATCTTTCAAAGCAATCTCTGTAATGTACAAAGCAGATTATACAGATATCATTAATTGACATCATTTATTAGGACTCAGTGTCCATCTACTGACAATGGGGTAGATCCAAAACTACGTCCGTTTTCCATAGACCAACGTAATTCAGTGAACAATAGCTACTGTGCATGCGTAGTAGCTATTGTACGTAATCTGCGTATCGTTTCGACATGTAGATTGCGTATATGAAGTCTAAAAGACCACAGATACGCAATCTACGTATCGAAACGATATGTACAATAGCTACTACGCATGCACAGTAGCTATTGTTCACTGAATTACGGCCGTCTATGGAAAACGGACGTAGTTCTGGATCCGGCCCAATGAGATCATTTCAACAATTAATGAGAAAAAGGTAAACTCTCTCTTAATAGATGGATGGATCCACAAATGGTTTACTGAAAAGAAATGCTATAAATTTATAACATGGCTTAATAGTAAAGTACAACAGCTGACACACCATTCAATGCTTCCCCTACTGCCGCTAATCATGTGCACTACATGCTGGTAGACTCTATACACCTATCATGTAATCTCTGAGTCAATAAAGAGCTTGTTTTATACAATATAGTCAGATAATGAGAGCAGTCAATACTATATGGAAAGTGCAATTCATTCAATGACTGTCTTGATCAATAGAAATGTAGGAAATTAGTTGAAAGCTTTTTCATCCCTGATTATCGCTTCCATGACGTGCACACAGGTATGAGACAGGTCGTTTTTAACCTTTACCTGGAATACTCTGGATTTAGGAATCAGAAAGATTTTATAAAATGGAATATTCTGCAATTAACCCTTTTTATATATTACATTATATAGGAGAGACATAGAGGAGAGAGAGAAGATAGAAGAGTGACATAAAGGGAGAAAAGAGAGAGAGAGGAGAGAGAGAGGAGGGAGAGAGAAAGGTAAAAGAAAGGAAGAGGACATAGGGAGTATAGGAGAGACACAAAGGAGAGAGAGAGGGGAGAGAAGAGAGAAAGGTAAAAGAAAGGAACAGGAGATAGGGAGTATATGAGAGCCATAGAGGAAGGGAGAGAGAGTATGAAAGAGAATGAAAGAAAATGAAAAAAAGGAGGGGAGGGGAGGGAGAAGAAAGAGAGGGAGTAGAGAAAGAGAACATATAAGAGATAAGAGAGAGAGAGAGAGAGAGAGAAGAGAGGGTGAAAGAGGAGAGAGAGGTAGAAGAGAGAGAGAGAGAGAAAGAGAGGGATAGAGAAGAGAAGGTGAAAGAGGGGAGAGAGAGAGAGAGAGAGGGAGAGAGAAGAGAAGGTGAAAGAGGAGAGAGAGAGAGAGAGGGAGAGAGAAGAGAGGGTGAGAGAGAGAGAGAGCGAAAACACTCTCTCTGATATATAATTAGATCATTTAATTTGTAAACACCAGTGACCGAGGTGATTAGCATTCTAATTAGCTTAATAACCACCTAATTATTAAAAGCAGCATAGGACGTAATATACTGTAACACTGATGCAGAGCCAGTAAATATTCCTGGGAGCATTCGATGTGACAGAGTAAGGATGCAGTGTGAGGCAGATCAGAGCTGTACCATTATTGTGTTCTGGTGGCAGGAGCCCCATCACGTAGGTTGTTTAAACACTACTACATACATTCCCACAAATAGCTGAGCAATTACATTAATTCCCAAATTAGTGTGAGGTCCCTCTTGTTCTGTGCTTGGCAGCACTTCTGACACTTGCTGGTGCAGATTTAATTGTTATTGGTTGCAGCTCCATTCAGCGCAGTGCTGGGAGACCTGTCACTCCAGCCAGCTGAAAATACAGTAGTTTTAGATTTCTTTTAAAGAAAGGGGAAAAGTTACATTACAATTGTCAGACTTGGCAGCAGTGTCAGTAAAACATTTTACACCATGCTGGAATTAAACACAATGCGTCTGATCCAACCAATAATATAAAAACGAATGCATCCTGCGTATAGGGAATCCCCGCACAAGCCAAGTGCAATGCAGATGCCGTGGTCCTCATCCACAAATCCACTGCTTACGTCCTGTGCGTTCTATCCAAAGCTGAGACTTTTGAAACTCTGGATTGGATGCACTGAAAGGGTAAAAGCATTGCTAACGTGCAAATGGATGAGTATAGGCCAGTGATGGCTAACCTGTGACACTCCAGGTGTTGTGAAACTACAAGTCCCAGCATGCCTAGACTGCAAAAGCATAGCGGATACCTGACAAAGCGTGATGGGAATTGTAGTTTCACAACACCTGGAGTGTCACAGGTTAGCCATCACTGGTATAGGCAGAGGCTGCGGGGGCGTAATGTAGCAGCCTATATAACAGGTTTGCATTTTTCTATTTTTATTTTGCAGCAAAATTAGACCCGTTAAAAAAATGAGGAATGTGCCGCAATGCGCTACTTATCAGGCTTAGAACTAAAAAATAACGATTGTGTATTTTGGCCGTGACTAGCACTTAGTAACCTACCTAAATATACGCAGGCTGCGTGCATAGCTTTATCCATTTTTTGCAAATTGCGCATGCGCCATCCAGATGTTACGCAGGGAGTTCAACTTTGTGCCTAATGAGAATCCGTAATTAGGGGCGTGCCAGTACTCCGTAAGAAGGAAGTTAAGAAAAGTGGGTGGGGGAGGCATGTAAATAGGGCAGTGTGGGCGGGGTCAGCAATCTCTGCACGTACTTTAGCAAAATGTGCACAAATGCCTGCACGGAGAGTTAAGGCAGCCCTATAGAGGCGGAAGTCAGCACTTGCCGCTTAGGTGCGTAGTTTTGCGAATCTGCGCATACTTATTTCCTTCTTATCCGTGAAACAGGCCCTTTTTGATTAAAAAAGTGCTTTCAAAATTATTTGATGCTTCAATTTAACATTTCAAATGTAAAAACATTAGAGCCGTGTTTAACGTAAAATAGAGCTATTTAGTGAATAAAAATCCCCTGCGTTTTACCCTGCGAATCCCAGGCCAGTTACTGCGCTCACACTAAGCCGCCCCATCTCTCTTTTCAAGTTAGTTAGTGGAGAGCACACGGGTGTGAACACTGGGGGATGGGCAGCAGTGCGCCAATCTTTCTGTGTTTGCTTCCGCCTTGCACATGCGCCCAGCTGATTCCCTCTGCGCTTTAGCGTGAATAGCAGACAGAAGTGCAGCTCTGTATTTCCAGACACTCTGTGCTCCACAGCAATCCATACGCCAGTGTAGGGCATTTCACTGTGAAGCATAATGGAAATGGTGGTAAGGTTTCTTGCGAGCTAACAGACAATGTGAATTCACTGATAATGCAGGACTGAACACAGAGGTCAGATCCTGCTGCGCGTGGCGTGGATTTGGCGCCAACTCCGGCTATATGTAGACTTCCTTGAGGGCAAGGAGAGACCACTCCTGATGCTCATAAGGAATTATGACAGGAGACTCCTACTGTGAGATTTCCGTGCTATCCTCATGAGCAATGTGAACAGATTGAAGCATGGAAAGTATGGACGGCGATGAGATGCCTTCACTGTACTATTTACATACCTCCCCCCTCCCATGTATACACACCCCATCCCCCAGAAATGATCCTAGCAGTTATTTGTGGATGGTTCTGTGGTGCCCCTGGGGGGCGCTAGCAGAGGGAGGCATGTTTTGCATGGTAGTGTGAGGGTGGTTGCCAGGCAGGAGCCAGCTGACAGAAGCGTGCTGGAAAGATCTGGACAGAGTGAGGAGGATTGAAGGGTCGTGCTTTTGGCGGTTGGAGAGGGCAGTTGGCAGGGGAGGAAGTGACAACAGGGCAGACTGAGTAAAGTATCAGTGGCGAGAGGATAACAGCCGGGCAGACTGGGAAAAAGAATCTGTGGTGGTGAAGAGACAGTATCGGTGGTGCTGAGAGAGGAGGTGATAGAGGAGCAGATCAGGAGAAAGTGTCGGTGACGGTGAGAGAGGGAGCGACAGAGAAGCAGCTTTGGGAAAGTGTCGGTGGTACTGAGAGAAGGAGTGACAGCGGAGCAGATCGGGAGATCCAGACCTACGCTCAGCTGTGTTTTTATGATGGTCGTAAGCGCAAAAACTGACATTTGTACTTACTGCGCATGCGCGGGGCAGATGTTACGCTCCTAAAACCTTTGTAAATACGGTCGAGGGGGCGTGCCTGCCATATGAAATTCATAAATACGCACCGAGGGCGGGGTGAGGCATTAAAACCGTACAGTATGGGCGTGCCAAGCGTCGTAACTACGCATTGAGCTTACGAACACCCGCGGTTACGATCAGAGAAGTTAGGGTAGGGTTTACTGGGTGTAAGAAGGCAAAACCAAGTACGACCAAGGGGAGTGCCGAGGGGAGTGCATCGTAGGTACGCCGGCATAAATACGCTACACACGTGAGCGTTCCATGAGCATAGGTCTGGATCAGGCCCAAAGTGTTGTTAACAGTGAGAGAGGGAGTGACAGCGGAGCAGAGGTGACACCGGAACTGTGAGAAAGAACAGAGGTGATACCGGAGCTTTTAGAGAGAGCAGAACGTTGGAGCAATGGTAACTGAGGGAGAAAATCGGTAAAGGAGAAAGTGGCTGCTGAGTAAGAAGGAGTGAGGAAATAAAGCAGTAAGGAGTGGACATTGGATAACAGTGGTGGATTTGTAGATGAGGCATAATCAAAGTGTTAATGATTTAATTGGGTCAAAATTCATCAGCCCTATAAAGGGGAACGGGGAAGTTCCTAAAATTAGATGCTAAAATAGCATTTTCACAGATTATTGATTGTATTTAGAATTTGGGGTGTATTTGTTAGGTTTGGAGATATCTTTGTTTGATTCATACAATGATAAATGCATGTAACAGTCATATTGTGAATGTGTGTATAGAACAGCAGATAAATTGTTTTTAAATAAAGTAAGTAAAGTAAATAACCTATTGATTATAAAGACTGAAAACTTTTTTGTTTGTCAATCGAGAAAAATTGTTGTTAAAGAATTCTTTGTTTATGTAGAAAAATATTAGTGTTTTTTTTTAAAATAAAATACAACTGATTTCATTGTTCAAACTAAGTTTTCTGCTAATCTGCAATAATCAGAAATGATCAATTAAAAGTAAATGTATTCTGCTAAAAAGACTGGTGTGAAGTTACTTTGGGCTTTCTTACATTTGCTCACCTCTCTGCCATCTAAAGGAAAAATATCTGTAATAACATTTGATAACCTCGAACCTCTACCCTATAACAAAGGCGTTTATCACAGTTCCATATCCATACTGTGAATGTGGCATGTGCACGTGTGGGTATCACAGTTCCATATCCATACTGTGAATGTGGCATGTGCACGTGTGGGTATCACAGTTCCATATCCATACTGTGAATGTGGCATGTGCACGTGTGGGTATCACAGTTCCATATCCATACTGTGAATGTGGCATGTGCACGTGTGGGTATCACAGTTCCATATCCATACTGTGAATGTGGCATGTGCACGTGTGGGTATCACAGTTCCATATCCATACTGTGAATGTGGCATGTGCACGTGTGGGTATCACAGTTCCATATCCATACTGTGAATGTGGCATGTGCACGTGTGGGTATCACAGTTCCATATCCATACTGTGAATGTGGCATGTGCACGTGTGGGTATCACAGTTCCATATCCATACTGTGAATGTGGCATGTGCACGTGTGGGTATCACAGTTCCATATCCATACTGTGAATGTGGCATGTGCACGTGTGGGTATCACAGTTCCATATCCATACTGTGAATGTGGCATGTGCACGTGTGGGTATCACAGTTCCATATCCATACTGTGAATGTGGCATGTGCACGTGTGGGTATCACAGTTCCATATCCATACTGTGAATGTGGCATGTGCACGTGTGGGTATCACAGTTCCATATCCATACTGTGAATGTGGCATGTGCACGTGTGGGTATCACAGTTCCATATCCATACTGTGAATGTGGCATGTGCACATGTGGGTATCACAGTTCCATATCCATACTGTGAATGTGGCATGTGCACGTGTGGGTATCACAGTTCCATATCCATACTGTGAATGTGGCATGTGCACGTGTGGGTATCACAGTTCCATATCCATACTGTGAATGTGGCATGTGCACGTGTGGGTATCACAGTTCCATATCCATACTGTGAATGTGGCATGTGCACGTGTGGGTATCACAGTTCCATATCCATACTGTGAATGTGGCATGTGCACGTGTGGGTATCACAGTTCCATATCCATACTGTGAATGTGGCATGTGCACATGTGGGTATCACAGTTCCATATCCATACTGTGAATGTGGCATGTGCACGTGTGGGTATCACAGTTCCATATCCATACTGTGAATGTGGCATGTGCACGTGTGGGTATCACAGTTCCATATCCATACTGTGAATGTGGCATGTGCACGTGTGGGTATCACAGTTCCATATCCATACTGTGAATGTGGCATGTGCACGTGTGGGTATCACAGTTCCATATCCATACTGTGAATGTGGCATGTGCACGTGTGGGTATCACAGTTCCATATCCATACTGTGAATGTGGCATGTGCACATGTGGGTATCACAGTTCCATATCCATACTGTGAATGTGGCATGTGCACGTGTGGGTATCACAGTTCCATATCCATACTGTGAATGTGGCATGTGCACGTGTGGGTATCACAGTTCCATATCCATACTGTGAATGTGGCATGTGCACGTGTGGGTATCACAGTTCCATATCCATACTGTGAATGTGGCATGTGCACGTGTGGGTATCACAGTTCCATATCCATACTGTGAATGTGGCATGTGCACGTGTGGGTATCACAGTTCCATATCCATACTGTGAATGTGGCATGTGCACATGTGGGTATCACAGTTCCATATCCATACTGTGAATGTGGCATGTGCACGTGTGGGTATCACAGTTCCATATCCATACTGTGAATGTGGCATGTGCACGTGTGGGTATCACAGTTCCATATCCATACTGTGAATGTGGCATGTGCACGTGTGGGTATCACAGTTCCATATCCATACTGTGAATGTGGCATGTGCACGTGTGGGTATCACAGTTCCATATCCATACTGTGAATGTGGCATGTGCACGTGTGGGTATCACAGTTCCATATCCATACTGTGAATGTGGCATGTGCACATGTGGGTATCACAGTTCCATATCCATACTGTGAATGTGGCATGTGCACGTGTGGGTATCACAGTTCCATATCCATACTGTGAATGTGGCATGTGCACGTGTGGGTATCACAGTTCCATATCCATACTGTGAATGTGGCATGTGCACGTGTGGGTATCACAGTTCCATATCCATACTGTGAATGTGGCATGTGCACGTGTGGGTATCACAGTTCCATATCCATACTGTGAATGTGGCATGTGCACGTGTGGGTATCACAGTTCCATATCCATACTGTGAATGTGGCATGTGCACATGTGGGTATCACAGTTCCATATCCATACTGTGAATGTGGCATGTGCACGTGTGGGTATCACAGTTCCATATCCATACTGTGAATGTGGCATGTGCACGTGTGGGTATCACAGTTCCATATCCATACTGTGAATGTGGCATGTGCACGTGTGGGTATCACAGTTCCATATCCATACTGTGAATGTGGCATGTGCACGTGTGGGTATCACAGTTCCATATCCATACTGTGAATGTGGCATGTGCACGTGTGGGTATCACAGTTCCATATCCATACTGTGAATGTGGCATGTGCACATGTGGGTATCACAGTTCCATATCCATACTGTGAATGTGGCATGTGCACGTGTGGGTATCACAGTTCCATATCCATACTGTGAATGTGGCATGTGCACGTGTTATAGGGCCACCAATGGTTCACTTCACAGATAATATATGTTATTCACACACAGAGTAAGGAAAAAATACTTAAATAAGCAACTGTGCAAGTGGTTAGGACTAACCCGAGGACCCTGTCCCTTCCAGAGCCATAATAAAGTAATATATTTCTCAAACTGAAAGAATACTGCCCGTATATTAATAACAAAAGAAAAATCTGGGGGAGTAAAATTGGAGGTATGCAATTTACTGAATAAATCAACTCATAAATATTTGCTAATTTAACCTGCAGTGCATTCTCATACCCTGATAAAGCAGATGAGGCCAATAATGGGCAGAGAACTGTTCCTCTAGGGATCTGGCATTGCTCCGCCCCTATGCAGGATTCCAGGAGTCTCATTGCTCCGCCCTTGCAGAGCTGCCATTTAAACATCACTCTAGCATTTTAAAAAGATATACACTTCTTTAATTCGGCGGGATCTTAGCCAACTCCAAAAATGTAACAGATAACAGGCAAAACGCATCTGCACACGGATAAATCTAAATAACACACATTTTATGTCCTATACTAAGAACAGTTAATCTAATAAAAAAGATCATGTTACAATGTGTAAGGAAGTTTAGCTATTTTGCACAAAAAAAGTCATATCATATTTGCAAACTTCTTAAATCTTGAATTGCTTTCTATCACAAGGGACACATTTTAGGGAACATCTTCCCAATAAATGAGGCACACAATAGACTGCAGTGCAGCAGAGATCACACAGGTGCCTTGGAGAGGACTGCACAGTAAGATATATTGTGAGACACTAGATACCTCTGTGTGTTGAACAGTTGTGAGTCCCCAGTGCTCTATTGCAAAACATGCATTTCACAGGATGTTACAATGATTATCTTCAGTTACATTCCCCATGATGATACAAGATACAATAAAAAACACCCTTATCTACGGACAGTTGTCTCTGAATCTGCAAACAACAACGTTTACAAAGAGAAATGTTTAAGTAGAATTCCATTTATTGCTATATGCATCTCAGATAAAGCATCTTGCTGCAAGGGTTTAACTCAGTCCCAGTATTAAGGGTAACACAGAGGGAGATGAACAATATAAATTCTCATTGCTTGCATATCATGTTCCACACTTCTGATGAAGGAGCTTGAGATATCTATCAAACTATAATGGACTTAAAACTAATTATACTAAATCAGAGACTCCGACCCTTCCTATTTATCACCACACTGTGGACCAAATCCTGATATCAGATTAGTCAATATTTTCCATATTTGCGTTGGGATAGTGGTGGCATCAGGGCTATCTGAGGAACGACACTTCTGAAACTGCCCCTGGGTTGCAATAACAAGTGGTGTATCTGGGTATTACAATGCACAAGGTAATCCAAGGTATTACTATAGGCAACATCTCCACTTTTCCAAACCCGCAGCTTAGTAAATCTGGCCCATAGTGCAGGCCAGTCCAACCTGTGGGCCAACAAGTGTTGTGAAACTATGACTCCCAGCATGCTTTATCTGCATAGGCATAACGGATACCTGACAGAGCATGTTGGGAGTCGTAGTTTCATAACACCTGTTGGGCCACATGTTGCACAGGCCTGATATAGTGGGCCATTTACAAAGCCCAATGTAAATATAAACATGGACACAATGGACCAGATCCAGACTTCCTCACACGCCAGATGTTACGCTGCAGACACAGAATACCATTCCATAGGCTAGGAGATATCGACGACAAGACGGCGATTAAACTTCTCAAAGGGGACCATCTGTCTATGGCAGTGTCACAGCAGGCGGTGTGAGGGGAGTGACATGGGAATTAATTTCCCTCTCCATCTCTATGGAACGCTATGGAGGTCTGGATTCAGTCCCATATTAGTATTATTAGTAATAATGTTTATTTATATACTGCCACCAATTTCTGCAGCACTGAATATTTGTCATTCACATCACTCCCTACCCAATTAACCTACCAACATGTTCTTAAAGCATGGGAGAAAACTTCACCCAGATAAGGTCTAATCCAGGAATGACCTAGTATGTGTCATTCTAAGACATCTAATATACCCCACATATACTTTATATAGTGTTCCATGTCCATACCCCTAATATATTCCCTTACCTCTAATATACCCCACACATACTTTATATAGTGTTCCATGTCCAGACCCCTAATATGCCCCACATGTATTACAATCTTTGGAAACCTCCCTTTTAAAATACTGCATTTGCTAATGGTAACATCACAGAAAACAAACCAAAATAAATAGTGATTGTCTCTATGAATTCTGTCTCTGCATGGGGGGCTACGTAATGGTAATCATATAGAAAAAGGCTCTTAAGCACGCACGATCCACCATTCCATACGTGGGTCTACCTCGTACAGAGATTTAACATAAGGTTCTGCATGAGGAAGGCCACAACATGCAAGAGGAGTGCAGGGGGTGTGCAATCCCATAAGATATACAGAACTCTCCATCTCCATTGTGGGGATAACATATGGGGGCCAGATTTACTAAGCTGCGGGTTTAAACATGCTAGAAAAGGTCAGCTAGAATCTGATTGGTTGCTATGGGCAACATCTCCACTTTTCTAAACTCGCAGTTTAGTAATATGGCCCCATGGTATTTAAACACATTTCTGGATCCAGCCCATAATGTTTACAGACAATTTATCTGCACTGTCTTGTTTACTGCCGATATAAAGATAATTTCCCTTACAATAGGATGTTGCTATGCTACAAAGTCTGTATATTCCTTAAACACATTCCCCTGATCTCATGTTATGCATGAGTTATAATAAGGATAAACATTGGATAAAGCCATGTTATTCATTCTGTGCTAATAAAAAAAACCCTCACGTTTTGCTGTTGTAGAAACGTGTGAATGTTCCTCGGGATAAAAAGATAATCATAATAGCGCAAAACACCTCAAGCTTCACAGAACAGACTCTTTCACTGGCATTACCTATGTAACAAAAATGTTCTGTACAGTGGAAAATGTGAAGGGAATAGCAGTAACTAACACACTGTCCCGTGCTATTTGATCTTATAGGCCCATGTCATTATTATTACAGCAATATAAATCTTAATATTGGCGTGCAGAGATTAATGCTTGGCATACGATCCATACAATGTTATCCTTTAAACACTTGCGATACACTCTGTAATTTTTGGAGTATAAATAAGCACAATATATAGCATTGCCCCAAAAGCTGATTTTCCCTATGAAAATATCTAAGTTTCTCTTCTTTTTATTTTCCAGTTATGTCTTTTATACATATAATATAAGCATGTAGCACTCTATATAGAAGTTTCTTAATACAATTACAAGCCCTTTGAAGCCTATTTTTTCTGTACTTGAATTTGTTTGTCTCTCCTTTCTTTCGCCTCTTTCCTCAATTATAATGTATCATATGTAATGACACTGCGGTACTGACCCAAGCACTGCGGAGAATACAGTGTCATTGGTAACGGGGACAGATCCAGACCTACGGCCGCCGTCGGTTTTTACTGTGGCCGTATGCGTAAGAACGCCATTTCTGCCGTTTAGCGAAATGCGTCGGTCAGATGTTGCCCGGCATAATCCATGGCTCTGGGTGCCGTGGATCTGGCGTCCGTAACTACAGCGTAAGGTAGGCAGGGGGGGGGGGAATTGGGAAGGGAGGGCTGGGTTAGGGGGTTACGAATAGATTCCCAGCGTAATCACCCACTGTTACGCCGGCTGAAGATAAGATAGCCTTCATCCGGTGTAACAGTGGGTAAGTTTCAGCCGGCGTGACATTGGGTAAGTACGCCAGGACAGGGAGAGTGTCGGGGGGAGTGCTTATGAGCTAGGAATTACGGCACAGCATAGCGCTGGATCAGGCCAATGGTACAGTGAAAAAGGGGTGTAGTGTGAATGCAGAAACAGTAACGGCTTGCAGACAAAGGGTTAGCTGTGTTTCATTAAATATCAGCTTTTGGAGGCATTTGATAGATATAATGTGATATCCCCTAAATCATAGTTGCCGATTCTCTCGGCATTTTCACTCAAGTCCAAAGCGTAACTAAGGATGGGCGGAGCATAATGACATCAAGGCCCACCCCACCCTTAATAAGCCTTTGACTAGCAGCTTTGATTAGGCAAGGGGCAGGGCTTCAGACATTCAGATTTGCATAAATAACATCCCATCGCCCATGCACGTGTAAACAGCATGCTCTGTCAGGTATCTGCCATGCCTACATAGTTGAAACTAGGACTTGTAGTGATAAAACACCTGGACAGGTTGGACAGGCCTGCTTAATACAAATTGTTCAGCTGGATTGGAGTGGTAATAATGGGCCTGATCCAGAACTACGCATTTTTGCGATTTTTCGCGTGGCGGAGACGTAAATTCGCAGATTTGAACGCACTGCGCATGCGCACCATAGAAAATACGCACATTCACGTAGCGTAATTTTGAACGTATGGGTGATTCATGTATGTCTAACGTAAATACTTACGTGTGGGAGTGCCAAATTAATGTTAGTCCAAAATACGTCTGAAATACGTGAAGGAGGCGGGGGGTGGTATTTAAAGTGTACAGTATGGGCGTGCTAAGCTGCGTACGTTCACGTAGTCTATACGTCCGTTAGCGGACGTACTCTGTTATGTGTGAAAAAGTTAAGGTAGGGTTTGGGCAGCGTATCTTGACAAAATACTTCCGTGCAAGGGGTGTGCCGAGGGGAGTGTAACGAATTTACGCACACGAAAATACGCTCCGCGAATAAACGTACGGCACACGTAGTTCTGGATCTACCCCAATGTTATTAAATACAACAATATTGGCCCACAAGTCCATAGCTGGCCACACACTAGAACGATTATTGTGTGATCAAGATAATTATCGCTGTAGTGAGTGGCCATGATTGATTTTTAGAACTACCGGTAAATGCTCAGGTGCGATAGTTTGGTCTTTTGACATGCTTGGGGCACTAACGAAACAATATTTTAAGGAGGGACAATCAGTTCACTGAGAGGAACACGAGCCTCCCTCTTCTGCCAGTATTACTGGTTCCAGCAGGAAAGATGTATAGCACCAGTATTGGTACCTTTCCCTGGTGGGAGTTAATCCCGTTTACAGGGCTGGGAGGGATATCCGCGCTCGTGTACGGCTAGCTTAAGTCACTCACCGCTGATAATCTCCTAGTAGAGGCAGCTGCCTTAATCCTACAATAAGACTAGATTGTGGTTAGTGCTGTCAAAAGTTACTATCACATTCCCATTACACTTCCAAAGGGGTGTCATTTAAATGGCTCACCATAAGGGCCCTTCAGCTCACCAGAAAAACAGACTTCAAAACTGAACCCACACACACTGCCATTTACAAAGAACACAAACAAAAAGCAAACTCAGGTCACATTCTGTGTCCCCCAGCACCTTTCCAACCCACTCTCCTATGATGTATTCCAGACCTTCTTTAACTGCTTTCCGCCTTCCAATCAGAACTTCATGTAGCGTGAAAGATCATGGGGTGTGAACCCGACTGCAGGAATTTTTATTGTTGTTTAGCACGTGCATCCACCAGTCAGCGGTGCCATGCGTCAGGATCCACAAAAATAAAATATTACATCTGCTACTTATCATGTGAGAGAGAGTGAGAGAGAGGAGAGGAGAGAGATAGGCGAGAGAGATAGAGAGGAGAGGAGAGAGAAGAGAGGGAGGGAGAGAGAGAGGAGAGAGGGGGGAGAGAGAGGACAG
>WWET01001037.1:400477-418013 GCA_011038615.1 Limnodynastes dumerilii
TGGGTCCCATGCAGATATGTAACAGTGCTGACTGCCCACATAATGGGTCCCATGCAGATGTGTAACAGTGCTGACTGCCCACGTCCTGGGTCCCATGCAGATATGTAACAGTGCTGACTGCCCACATAATGGGTCCCATGCAGATGTGTAACAGTGCTGATTGCCCACATAATGGGCCCCATGCAGATGTGTAACAGTGCTGACTGCCCACATAATGGGTCCCATGCAGATGTGTAACAGTGCTGACTGCCACGTCCTGGGTCCCATGCAGATGTGTAACAGTGCTGACTGCCCACGTCCTGGGTCCCATAAAGATATGTAACAGTGCTGACTGCCCACATAATGGGTCCCATGCAGATGTGTAACAGTGCTGACTGCCCACATAATGGGTCCCATGCAGATATGTAACAGTGCTGATTGCCCACATAATGGGTCCCATGCAGATGTGTAACAGTGCTGACTGCCCACATAATGGGTCCCTTGCAGTGTAACAGTGCTGATTGCTCACATAATGGGTCATATGCAGTGTAACAGTGCTGATTGCCCACATAATGGGCCCCATGCAGTGTAACAGTGCCGATTGCCCACATAATGGGCCCCATGCAGATGTGTAACAGTACTGACTGCCCACGTCCTGGGTCCCATGCAGATGTGTAACAGTGCTGACTGCCCACATAATGAGTCCCATGCAGATGTGTAACAGTGCTGACTGCCCACATAATGGGTCCCATGCAGATGTGTAACAGTGCTGATTGCCCACATAATGGGTCCCATGCAGATGCTTACCAGTGCTCTTTCATTCATAGCACCTCACTGACTTACTGCACAACCCCAGCGTGGTAGCATAGCCACGCATGTAAGAAGCCAGTCGTTGCCTGACTTCTATTATTCCAGTAATATAAAGCTTTTCTAATGACCCCCATTATTTGTCTTGCAGATGAGAGGTACAAAGTGAAGCCATCCACTCTTGCACTGATTGGCAGACTGTATATTGCTCTGTGCAATCTAAGGAGTCATTGAGATAAATGGATAAATATGCCGTATGTCAATGATAATGCAGACTGGTTTTGATAGGAAGGAACTGATTACATTGACTCAAGTGAGGATAATAGCAGGAGAATCCTTGATGCATTAAACATTAGGCCACATCAAAGCTGTAAAACACATTTTGTAGCTTTGTCCGGTTCATAAAAGGCTCTACCTAAAATCAGTTTAATTTTATTAGCCATATGGATGATATTAAGTAGAACACTTGTATTAACCGAGGTGAACCTGCTAGGTGCTGACGTGTGGTGTTAAACAGACATTTCTATTCTCCACAGAGCAGAGGCTCTCAACCTATTTCATTTAGGCAGTACCAGTCACCCACTATGGAATCAGGTCAAGTACCACTTTACATAACACACACATCATGTAGACACATGGGACCGAATCCCGAAATCTGCTGCCGCTAACACCTCCGCAGAGGCAGCAGACTTCCGATAGCCAGGTCCTAGGTTTCATACATGCGAGGAGAGTACACTCCATACACAGGACCCCACTTAAGATTTTACGCACCAACCTGACAGAAAATGGGGCTGGTGCATGAATATGATGTCATTGTTTAACCAAGTTCTTACTGTACAATTTAAATACCTTCCCCCGCCCACCACGCTGTATACACGGAGGGTTGTCTGACCGCGTCGTCACAAAGGCTTTATGAGGATCCAGATCACACACAGAGAGTGGAAAACACCTACATTAATTAACTGTGAAAAGCAGAAAGAATATAGAAAAAAGGAAAACATCAAATAAATGTAAAATACAATTTAGACTTTTTTGCCCAAGTTAAAGTTTTCGCCATGCTATTCTACACTGCCGTCTACAGTCTCCCGGCACATAATGGTGTGAACAGAGAGCTTTGGATTGGTTCTCTAAGAATCTACATTCCTCAAAAAAATAGAACTAAGGGGGTTGGTTCCTGCTCTTCACTTGACTCTTTGGACCTTAAAAAATTCTGATTCTACATCTTGGACACTGGCCTAAATTTCCAACCACTGGTTGCGATTAGCCTGCACAAGATTATTTTGTTAATGCTCTTTGCTTTTAATCAGTTGTGGTTCGATGCTTATTTATCTGTGAAGTGTTTTTATTAAACAGGTGTATTGCACTACAAATAGTCCCCTAATATATCTACATTATTATAACAAATGATTCTTATATATAGTGAATATGATTTATATACCTTTTATACACTTTGTTTGCTGCCTCTCAGTTTACTTTCCCATATTACATTTCTTTTATGCATCTGTTCAATATGTTTATTAATGTCCTATGTGTTATGTCCTATGTTCAAGGAAGATTGGGCCATCTTCAGGGAAATGGTGATTACAGTGCAAGATATTTAGCAAGCGACTGTATAATTAAACAACAAGATCATTTCATTATAAGTGTAAATTCCATGTACATTCCAAAGGCTAGCTAGGTAATAAGTCATAAAAAATATCCAGTGTATTTATATGTATAGTGTAAAATACATACGTGCAAAACAAAATGATTTACATACACATTCAGGAACCTTAAATAGTCCTTTTCATCGCTTATTAAAATACATGGTTAAGTAGGGTAAACATAGCAAACTCATAGAACAATATCTGATTTCAGGACAGAAAAAAAGTACTGTTTAAAATAGCCTGTTTCAAATGTATATCAAACAAAGGCATCAAATTATTGAAAAATGCATTTGCTTTCGAAGGAATATTTAAATAAGATTTCTTCAGTTCACTGCCTGTGACAATATCAGACATTTATAGGAATTTCCCAGAATCGCCTTGTTCAGAAATGTTATTAACAAAAGTGGTAAAAGGTCTGTGAACCGCCTCAGATTTTTCTAACTAAAATAAAATTAACAATTCAAACAGCACGGCTGTTATAAACATTTAATCTGACAGTTAACATATGGTTGTACTGAGCTAAACAGGCTGCCAAACATAGGACTATTAAGGTGTTTGTGGCAAAACTGAAACTCTGTCCAGAGCTATGGGATGGGTGGGTGCTATGTAAATGAGTTAATTATAAATTATAAAGCACCGGATCCAGAGTTAGAAAATAAGAGTAAGACAGGAGGAGAGTTACAAGTGGACAAAACCATGTTGATTTTCAGGAGTTAAATAATTTGATTCTCCAGAGCTGATCCAGAGTTTTAGTGAATCCGCAGCTATATGTCCTTCCGGTTGCGGTCCCTGCTCCTATGGGCTGCTTTTAGAAATAGAGACAGCTGAAAGAACCTTTTCAGCTCTCTCTATTTCGAATAGGCAGCCATTTTAGATTTTTTTAAATGAATGGGTGAGTGTTCGAATCAGCATAGTCACTCATTCATTTTCACCGGTCCCAACACACCCGCTGCAGACAGCTCCTGAGAGGTGAATAACCTCACACCAAGGAAGCCCTAGGGTGTAGGAGAGTGTTTCAATTTAGGTGTGGATATATGTGTATCTTCTTAAAACATTCTCATCTGTGAATCAGGACATTGGGCTGGATCCAGACTCAAGTAAGTGCTTGAACTTAGTTACTCCTGGGCTAAACCATGTTGATTGAAGGGGAGTCATATTTCATCTGTTGCAAACAGTATTAGAGTTGAGGGGTGATGTTTTCTAACCCAAGTCTAAATAACAGTGTGATAGTAAAGCTGGTCAGTATCTGTGTGCAGTAAGCAATTCAAAGATATATCCCTGCATGCAAAGAATACAATTAACTTAACTCCCCTTGAAATCAACATGGTTTAGCCCAGGAGTAAATCCACAAAATGATTGCTTCAGGCAAGTGAAAGACAACGTATATAGTACATTATATATTGTATAAACAGAATATATTAAAGCGTTAGTAACTCTGGATAGAGAGGAAAGGATGTCAGAGGTAACCGCTGGAGTGGAAGGAATAAAGGGAGGAGGGAATCAATGAGCTGCCCATAATGAGGCCTAGATCATTTAAGCATATGGTGCGTGGCATGGGACTTGTAGTGTAATGGGTGGGTGAGTGGAAAGTCATGGGGAGCAAATGGTCATCTTAATCTCAATTCGGTAAGAGATCTTTTTCATGCTTTCGACAAACCAGAGGTGTTGAGAATTACTTCACTCGGCAATTAGAAAATTGCTACTGTGAACCGGTTCCTATTTTGATCCATTCCCAATAGTAAAAGGCTGTGGAAGGTCCAGATTTACTAAGCTACAGGTTTGATAAAGTGGAGATGTTGCCCATAGCAACCAATCAGATTCTAGCTCTCACTTGCCTAAAGCATAGTAGCAATGTAAGCTAGAATCTGATTGGTTGCTATGGGCAACATCTCTCTCCAGAGCTGATCCAGAGTTTTAGTGAATCCGCAGCTATATGTCCTTCCGGTTGCGGTCCCTGCTCCGATGGGCTGCTTTTAGAAATAGAGACAGCTGAAAGAACCTTTTCAGCTCTCTCTATTTCGAATAGGCAGCCATTTTAAATTTTTTTTTATGAATGGGTGATCAGCATAGTCACTCATTCATTTTCACCGGTCCCGACACACCAGCTGCAGACAGCTCCGGAGAGGTGAGTAACCTCACACCAGATTCGCACCTAAGAAGTAACGTAGTTCAACTATTTGAGGTCTTTAAAGGGAAGAGGCGTTGCTAGTGCAGCCTTGGGTCATTTTTAATAAGAGTGGGTGGGGGAGAGTTATGTAATCGAGCCGGGGAGGGCGCGGTAAGTTAAGGAAGCCCTAGGGTGGAGGAGAGTGCTTCAATTTAGGTGTGGATGTATCTTCTTAAAACATTCTCATCTGTGAATCAGGACAATGGGCTGGATCCAGACTCAAGTAAGTGCTTGACATTAGTTACTCCTGGGCCAAACCATGTTGATTGCAGGGGAGTCATATTTCATCTGTTGCAAACAGTATTAGAGTTGAGAGGGGATGTTTTCTATCCCAAGTCTACATAACAGTGTGATAGTAAAGCTGGTCAGTATCTGTGTGCAGTAAGCAATTTAAAGATATATCCATGCATGCAAAGAACTTTGCTCCCCCTGAAATCAACATGGTTTAGCCCTTGAGTAACTAAGTTCAGGCACTTAACAAGGTCTGGATCCAGCCCAATGTTACTGATCATTCATTTATACATGTATAGTTTAGAGCTTATATATTGTATAAACAGAATATATTAAAGCGTTAGTAACTCTGGATAGAGAGGAAAGGATGTCAGAGGTCAACGCTGGAGTGGAAGGAATAAAGGGAG
The DNA here is from genome assembly GCA_011038615.1 of Limnodynastes dumerilii. NCBI lineage: Eukaryota > Metazoa > Chordata > Amphibia > Anura > Limnodynastidae > Limnodynastes > Limnodynastes dumerilii. Next base: position 405,715 of record WWET01001037.1, read on the forward strand.
GAGGGAATCAATGAGCTGCCCATAATGAGGCCTAGATCATTTAAGCATATGGTGCGTGGCATGGGACTCGTAGTGTAATGGGTGGGTGAGTGGAAAGTCATGGGGAGCAAAAGGCCATCTTAATCTCAATTCGGTAAGAGATCTTTTTCATGCTTTCAACAGGTGTTGAGAATTACATAGCTCGGCAATTCCTATTTTGACGCATTCCCAATAGTAAAAGGCTGCGGAAGGTATAAGGTTAGGGTTAGAGCTTAAGAGGAAGGTTAGGGTTAGGCTGTGGGAAACAGGCGGATAGGACGCATAAGACGCTTACCTACCGTCTGACAAATCTTCGTGACTCCAAGGCCCAGATTTACTAAGCTGCAGGTTTGATAAAGTGGAGATGTTGCCCATAGCAACCAATCAGATTCTAGCTCTCACTTGCCTAAAGCATAGTAGCAATGTAAGCTAGAATCTGATTGGTTGCTATGGGCAACATCTCTACATTTTGAAACCCGCAGTTTAGTAAATCTTGGCCCAGACACTTTTTTTTTTTAAATGGAGACTGCTGGCAATTGCCATTCATCTGCCGTACGATAGTCAGAAGGAACACAGACCATTGTACCAGCAAACCACATCCTACAAAGAGTTAGGCTGATAGCGAAGCTACACCTGGATAAATAAATGAAGCCTGGAAAAGAGGGATAATGGGTTGAAGCTTTGCCTAAGCTGTCCAGAGACATAGCACCAGCCCTGTGTGTCATCTGGGTGCATATAATAGGCAGCGCAGTCTGTTCTCACCCAGGTGCACAATGCGGTGCCCAGTGCTTGCCTCTTCTCTTGGGGGGGCCTTGGTTCCCATCGAAGACTCTGTTTTCCTTTTGCAATTTGCTTTTTATATAAATTTGACTTTGAAATCAGATGCTCGCGTCATTGCTTATATTCTTTAATTAGACCTGCCGAAAATAACACGATTTCTTTTGGGTAACACAAATTGGGAGTCTGCCAAATATTAAAACTCTTAAGCAAATCTGGGATAAGTAAAATGCTTGTGATTCATACAAATGAAAATAAACCCTGATTTCCTGGTGATTTTAGTGCCCGGTATAGAGGAGGAAATATTACACGTATTTCAAAACCTGGGAAACGATTCTAATTATAGCAACACCATCTCTTCTAGAGGATCCGCTGCAGAGAACTGCTGCGATTTCTACTGCAGACATCTCATGTAAGGTAGATGTCCTATCTCCCCTTCTTTGGAACAACCTTTGCAGGGGAAATGTTATATTAGATTAGCAGTTATGGCTGGCTTCTTTCATCAGCACAATTTAAAGAGACGTCTATATTTCCTGCCTCGAACAAACTTTGACACATCCTGGTATGGATTACTGTCTGCTATCTCTCTCGGAGTTACTGTGAAGTTAAACAGACATTTGAAGGGTTACAGGCTCCATTCTCATACTTCTAAATCACTGAAGAATAGAGGGAGGGTGCTGATCAATGTTTAATGCATATTGCACTGATTTATTACTAGGTATTCCAGGTGTCTGAGGAAATGCTAAGGGTTACTAAACAAGGATATTCCGATTCAATCCATGCTCCCCCACAGGGATGACCTGGACAGTGCCTGGTGAGAATCCATCCATAGTGTTGTTACTGTTTATACTAATACCTCGTTCACACTGAGCCAAAAAAACCCGGGATATTGCCGGGGCAAGCCCTAACGACCCGGGTCGGGGCTCAGTGTGAATGGGCGTGCCTGACCCAGGAATCAGACCCAGGATATTTGCAGGGTTATTCCCGTGTCAGACCCGGTAGCCGCCACTGTTAACGGTGCAACCCGGGTAGCACATAATCTACTTGATTGACGTAATTTGTTTAAATGTTGCCAGAGCAACAGTAAACAAATTACACAGTGTGATGACTCTGCCAGAACAGACCCGTGTTCAGTACGAATGTGCCTGACCCGAGAATTTCCCGGGTCTCAGCAGCAGTCTGAACAGGGTCTAAGGAGCTGAGCGGATGTGTGCCCCGGCAATAACCAGAGTCTTAAATCCGGGTTTTTACCGAGGCAGTAGTGTGAACACGGTATTAGTGTTTAGAGAAAAATACAGTAACTCATAAGGTTAGATTTACTAAACTGGAGATGTTGCCCATAGCAACCAAGGAGAGCTCTTACTTTCCAATTACATACTAGAGAATGTCAGTTAGAATCTTTTAACTCAGTGTAGTAAATCTAGCCCATAGAATGGCCGGAACATTGCCATTTTTTTCTGCATGATGGAGCAAGTCCAAAATTGAATTGATTTTGGGCAATATGGCGGCTGAGTGAGTAGCACTTGTGTCTCACAGCGTTGAGTTTGATTCCCGGACTAGGCTTTATCTGTGTGGAGTTTGCATGTTCTCCCTGCGTCTCTGTGGGTTTCCTCCGGGTGCTCCGGTTTTCTCCCACACTCCAAACATATTGGTAGGTTTATTGGCTGCTGAATAAATTAGCCCTAGTCTGTGTGTGTGTGTCTGTGTGTGTGTGTGTGTGTGTGTGTGTGAGGGACCTTAATATGTAGCTCCAATGGGGCAAGGACTGATGTGAATGTGAAATATTCTCTGTAAAGCGAGTGGCATGTATGGGTGTGCAAATGCCAAGTTCATAAGGAATTGAGGACTCTTTACGTTATAACATTTGCACCAGCACCAGGTTATGTCTAAGTCCTGAGGGCTGACACTCAAAGGGCTAGATTTACTAAACTCACTTTCCTATTACATACTAGGAAATGTCAGCTAGAATCTGATTGGTTGCTTTGGGCAACATCTCCACTTTTCCTTTCCCACAGCTTAGTAAATCTGGCCCAAAGACTTTATTTTTTGACCGGTGCATTGGAATTTCAAGCGTACAAAATGCTCTACTCCTGAGCAATCAACTGTCAGTTACTATGGTAACCGCCTTTGTTGAAGTGAACTGTTTTTCAAACATCAGTTACCGTATTTTTCGGACTATAAGACGCACCTGACCATAAGACGCACCTAGTTTTTAGGAGGAAGAAAACAGAAAAAAAATATTTTGAACCAAATAGCACCCACCATCACCCATCTGTCCAGCACCCAGCATCACCCATCATGTCCTGCACCCAGCATCACCCATCATGTCCTGCACCCAGCATCACCCATCATGTCCTCCACCCAGCATCACCCATCATGTCCTCCACCCAGCATCACCCATCATGTCCTCCACCCAGCATCACCCATCATGTCCTCCACCCAGCATCACCCATCATGTCCTCCACCCAGCATCACCCATCATGTCCTCCACCCAGCATCACCCATCATGTCCTCCACCCAGCATCACCCATCATGTCCTCCACCCAGCATCACCCATCATGTCCTCCACCCAGCATCACCCATCATGTCCTGCACCCAGCATCACCCATCATGTCCTCCACCCAGCATCACCCATCATGTCCTCCACCCAGCATCACCCATCATGTCCTCCACCCAGCATCACCCATCATGTCCTCCACCCAGCATCACCCATCATGTCCTCCACCCAGCATCACCCATCATGTCCTCCACCCAGCATCACCCATCATGTCCTCCACCCAGCATCACCCATCATGTCCTCCACCCAGCATCACCCATCATGTCCTCCACCCAGCATCACCCATCATGTCCTGCACCCAGCATCACCCATCATGTCCTCCACCCAGCATCACCCATCATGTCCTCCACCCAGCATCACCCATCATGTCCTCCACCCAGCATCACCCATCATGTCCTCCACCCAGCATCACCCATCATGTCCTCCACCCAGCATCACCCATCATGTCCTCCACCCAGCATCACCCATCATGTCCTCCACCCAGCATCACCCATCATGTCCTCCACCCAGCATCACCCATCATGTCCTCCACCCAGCATCACCCATCATGTCCTGCACCCAGCATCACCCATCATGTCCTCCACCCAGCATCACCCATCATGTCCTCCACCCAGCATCACCCATCATGTCCTCCACCCAGCATCACCCATCATGTCCTCCACCCAGCATCACCCATCATGTCCTCCACCCAGCATCACCCATCATGTCCTCCACCCAGCATCACCCATCATGTCCTCCACCCAGCATCACCCATCATGTCCTCCACCCAGCATCACCCATCATGTCCTCCACCCAGCATCACCCATCATGTCCTGCACCCAGCATCACCCATCATGTCCTCCACCCAGCATCACCCATCATGTCCTCCACCCAGCATCACCCATCATGTCCTCCACCCAGCATCACCCATCATGTCCTCCACCCAGCATCACCCATCATGTCCTCCACCCAGCATCACCCATCATGTCCTCCACCCAGCATCACCCATCATGTCCTCCACCCAGCATCACCCATCATGTCCTCCACCCAGCATCACCCATCATGTCCTCCACCCAGCATCACCCATCATGTCCTGCACCCAGCATCACCCATCATGTCCTCCACCCAGCATCACCCATCATGTCCTCCACCCAGCATCACCCATCATGTCCTCCACCCAGCATCACCCATCATGTCCTCCACCCAGCATCACCCATCATGTCCTCCACCCAGCATCACCCATCATGTCCTCCACCCAGCATCACCCATCATGTCCTCCACCCAGCATCACCCATCATGTCCTCCACCCAGCATCACCCATCATGTCCTCCACCCAGCATCACCCATCATGTCCTGCACCCAGCATCACCCATCATGTCCTCCACCCAGCATCACCCATCATGTCCTCCACCCAGCATCACCCATCATGTCCTCCACCCAGCATCACCCATCATGTCCTCCACCCAGCATCACCCATCATGTCCTCCACCCAGCATCACCCATCATGTCCTCCACCCAGCATCACCCATCATGTCCTCCACCCAGCATCACCCATCATGTCCTCCACCCAGCATCACCCATCATGTCCTCCACCCAGCATCACCCATCATGTCCTGCACCCAGCATCACCCATCATGTCCTCCACCCAGCATCACCCATCATGTCCTCCACCCAGCATCACCCATCATGTCCTCCACCCAGCATCACCCATCATGTCCTCCACCCAGCATCACCCATCATGTCCTCCACCCAGCATCACCCATCATGTCCTCCACCCAGCATCACCCATCATGTCCTCCACCCAGCATCACCCATCATGTCCTCCACCCAGCATCACCCATCATGTCCTCCACCCAGCATCACCCATCATGTCCTGCACCCAGCATCACCCATCATGTCCTCCACCCAGCATCACCCATCATGTCCTCCACCCAGCATCACCCATCATGTCCTCCACCCAGCATCACCCATCATGTCCTCCACCCAGCATCACCCATCATGTCCTCCACCCAGCATCACCCATCATGTCCTCCACCCAGCATCACCCATCATGTCCTCCACCCAGCATCACCCATCATGTCCTCCACCCAGCATCACCCATCATGTCCTCCACCCAGCATCACCCATCATGTCCTGCACCCAGCATCACCCATCATGTCCTCCACCCAGCATCACCCATCATGTCCTCCACCCAGCATCACCCATCATGTCCTCCACCCAGCATCACCCATCATGTCCTCCACCCAGCATCACCCATCATGTCCTCCACCCAGCATCACCCATCATGTCCTCCACCCAGCATCACCCATCATGTCCTCCACCCAGCATCACCCATCATGTCCTCCACCCAGCATCACCCATCATGTCCTCCACCCAGCATCACCCATCATGTCCTGCACCCAGCATCACCCATCATGTCCTCCACCCAGCATCACCCATCATGTCCTCCACCCAGCATCACCCATCATGTCCTCCACCCAGCATCACCCATCATGTCCTCCACCCAGCATCACCCATCATGTCCTCCACCCAGCATCACCCATCATGTCCTCCACCCAGCATCACCCATCATGTCCTCCACCCAGCATCACCCATCATGTCCTCCACCCAGCATCACCCATCATGTCCTCCACCCAGCATCACCCATCATGTCCTGCACCCAGCATCACCCATCATGTCCTCCACCCAGCATCACCCATCATGTCCTCCACCCAGCATCACCCATCATGTCCTCCACCCAGCATCACCCATCATGTCCTCCACCCAGCATCACCCATCATGTCCTCCACCCAGCATCACCCATCATGTCCTCCACCCAGCATCACCCATCATGTCCTCCACCCAGCATCACCCATCATGTCCTCCACCCAGCATCACCCATCATGTCCTCCACCCAGCATCACCCATCATGTCCTGCACCCAGCATCACCCATCATTGGGGGGAAGGGAGTACGGCACTCGTTGCTTCACGCAATTCAATTGTTTGTCATTCAATTGCTCGCTGTGTTTGTTAACCTACGAAAATCTTATTTTTGTTGAAATAATGCCGCCAGTGAAAAAAAATACCCAGACTTTAATGGAATCTTGGATAAAAAATTACCCGGCCAATTTACCACTGATGGCGCTGTGATTTCCTGCAAGGTTTGTGACAAGCAAACACCTTCTTAAAAAAAATACCAGATCGATCAACATGTGAGTACTGCTTCCCATATATTGTGAAAATAAACGTTAATTCTAATAATAAATAGTATTTTGATTCTGCATATTTCGCCCTTTTTTAGTGCATATCTTGGCATTTTGATAGTGCATATAATCCGATGTCTAATAATAACTAACTATTATGGCATTATTACCCACCCCCCCAAGAAACACACACATCACTATGCCTGCCTGCCTATAGAGGACTACATAAACCCCTAGCATTAACACGATCATCTCTGCTAAGTATCACAGTCCCATGTCTAATGTAAGCCTATGTAAAGTCTTCAAGTAATGTATGTGAGATATATGTTCACTTTACCCTTTAAACACTTACACAAACTAGCTGGTTATTGCCATTATTTATTCATTTATTAATTACTGTATGCCACCAAAAATGGTGAAGTCCTACACCGGGGCCGCGGCAGTCCACCCCTATGTGACTTCATATATAGGTGGAGCGCCATAGACCTGCAGGAACGACTCACAACAAGTGACAAGGCGGGCTCTGCGCAATGGCCCGCTGTCAGCTGTCAGAGCTCTCCCTCAGCAGCTAGCAGTGGTAGGAGACTGGTGACAGTGACTAATCTGTCTCCTACAGCCAATACCTGCTCCAGGAAAGCTATGATGAGTGGGCCCTCCTCTCTCTCCGTGCTCACGACTCCAATCCCGTAGTGTCCCCTGATAATGGTCCTGTCTGTGGTCACTCTAAATATAAGACTTTAAAAAGTGCTGGCTCTAGAGAGATGCCTCGTGGGAAAGAAGATAATCATCTTGGACCGTATTCACACTTAAGTGTGATATATGTACACAAGGTACGCAAGGTATGCGCCTAAGTTGCAAGGCAACACCCATGACACTCCCCTCGAACTTACAGACCTAAGCTGACGTCCGCCACCATAGGGCAACCTTAACTCTCCGGGCGTATAACTGAGCTTAAGTTGCTTAGGTACGTACATTCTTCACCGCGCCCTAATTGGGCCATTAAAATGTGTCCCCCCCCCCACACTTTCACGTAACTTCCCACTAACGGATGAATACCACGCCCCTCCGTACATATCTCAATAAGCACGGATTTGAAGTCCGTGCCTAATGAATGTCCGTGCCTAAATCCTTTGTAGCTGGCTTAAAAAAAAATACTACGCATGCGCAAGTATGAATCCGATCCCTTCTCTTTATTAAACACGTTTCCTTTTGGATGGTATCTACCAATTTATAGAACAGGTGGGAGGAGCGAGTTCTAAAACGGCTAATTATTGTCTGAATTCAGCTACTTTATATTAGTGCCGTTCAGTGTGAAGAAAGCCAGCCTGGGAGGGCGGACAATTATAAAGAGTGAGCAGCACAAGACATCTGAGTACTCAGTCACGAGTCTTCTATAAGAAAGCTCAATTCTTGCTGTTGCTTTTTGAAAGGGATTTTATGAGCGAATGCCAGATGATTATTGTGCATATGGAAATGAATGTCGGAAACAAAACATTTTGAAAAGATAATTAAACCAAAATTATTTTCATTGATCCAGTTTAATCTGGTGGCGGAACCTGCAAATGTGTTCCATACACAATGCATGCTCTGTTTCCATGACATCATGCCGTGGAGCGGGGTGCAAGAATTCATTTCATGTGTCGGAAGCAGCAGAAGGACCTAATATTTAGTTTGGAACTTGGCTCTTTCTGCTACCTACCAGTGGGGAGTTCATAGGGCAGTTGAGGAATGTGTCGAGGAGGCCTATATGCCAGCACCACCAATGTCGATAGCACAAATGGATAGATCACTTTATTTTCATTCTTTCGTATTTTCCATCATTCTAATGGATTTCTTTTATTTATTTCTTTTTTGCTCTGAAATGTTTGAAAGATCTTCTGATCGGAGATATTCAACAATCCTTGCATGAAATTATTCAGGATAAAAAAATGTAAAATATTATCCTATAACATCTCATGACAGATAACCACATGTACGAGAAGAGAGAGGAAAAATCACCTTGAATGATTTAAAACTTGTACCATAATTGCCTCAATAAGGCAGAGTTCCGGCATGGAGGAACGGCGTCAGCTACATTAAAGAATTGAAAATATCAGGATTATGTGAACATTTGGTTGGCATTATTCCCAGTGCACAAACCACTATAAAAATAAACCTTTTTATAAAAAGGATTTAGCCTATCGTAACAAGGGAAAATTTCTTTCTTTATAGAGAAGATTGAGTTGCCTCATTCAAAATCAGATGATATGTTTAAGCCGCTACTTACTTATCATCTATTCATCTACCTAAAGCCAGTTTATCGTCCAAGAGGATTCTCAGGGCCGAAGTCTTAGGGTCGTATTCAGATGTAATGACATTCGCAAACATATGCATGCCGTGTGCCTAAGTTGGCGTTTTTTTTGCGATCTGAGCATGAACGCGGCAGATGTTACGCATCGGATCTCATTAAGTACAGAGTTGATTTCTGCTCGTACACGACTACATATGACAGGGTGTGACTAAGCTCCTTATGTGGGAGCATACACAATGGGCCTGATCCAGACCTACGCTGGCTGGAGTTAAGACGCCAGCCAACAGCGTAAGATCGGCTTAGAAGTAGCAGCGCCCCAGCGTTACTACGTTCAGGTTAGTGTAGGTGGGCGGTGGGAGGTAGTTTAATGAGGGTGGGAGGGGTTAGCGGGCATACGCTCCTGTGTGAGCGTATTTTTTCTCGCTTAGGCCGGCTGAAGTTAGGGTAGCCTTCAGCCGGTGTAAGCGAGGGAAAATACGTTCGCACAGGGGGAGTGTCGGGCTTTACTAAGCACAGCGCATCGGCGTAGGTCTGGATCAGGCCCAATGTGAGTATGGGGAGGCATTTAAGTTGTACAGTATGGCATGGGTTAGGCACTTCCACTCATACGTTCACTAAGTGAACAACGTATCGTACAACGATACGCACGGAGAAGTTAATAATGGCTATGAAACTCGGAAGTCCGTTAAATTCCGTCTGTCAGAGGGGACAGTTGTGGGAGTGCACTTGCCACATAAGTGCAGACGTTTGCTATTCCGTACGTTCTTAAAGCACTCTTAAGTCTGAATTGGGTCCTTAAGTCCTGGCAGAGGTGGATTGGCCATAGGACTTACAGGGAATTCTCCCAGTAGGCCGGTGGCCTCTGGAGGCCACTCAGCAGCTTCTATTTCATTTCAAGAAGACTAGGATATTATCTATCATGGGGGGTGGTTGCCAAAATAAATTCTGTAAAGAACGGAGATCATTAGGATGTTGTATCTTTTGGGTGGTGGTCATCAGGATGTGTATGAATTGGGTGGAGGTCACTAGAATGCTGTATGTTTCAGGCGGTGGTCACTAGGATGCAGTATGTTTGGGGTGGTGGTCACTTGGGTGGCAGTGAATGCCTGCATTGCATAGAGGTCACTAATAATCTAGGCCCATATTCAGAGCAGCATCTACGCAATCTACGTAACGAAAAGATATGTAGACTACGTTAAAAAATTACAGCACATGCGCAGTAACCGATTTCAGTAAACACCGGACGTATATAAATGCGGGCCCTCTTTATTGGGTTGTGAAATATTAGTCAGTAGATGTTGTATTTGCTTGTAACTCTTTTATATAAAACATTTAAATAGCAAGACACAACCCTGCCTCCATATCATATATTTCTGCTCCAGTTCTTGAAGCAGAGTTCTGGAAATATTACAATCGCACAGCACCAAAACGGACTAGGATACTGGAGAGGGAAGCTATCAACTCTCCCACTGCTGCAGGTACAATCATTTCAATACAGACATTGGTAAAGGATCCACCTCTGTGTTCCCATAGGGGCTGATCCGGAGTTTAAGAGTAAGGGTATAAAATGTACAAGTGTAAACCATGCAGGGTGGGGTAAATTTATATAGTGAAAACAGAGTTGAGAGGTGAAGCTTAATAGCTCAACTCTAATTTAGAGATTAAACTTAAAGTTATAAAATGTTTCAAATAGAAAATACAACTGGACAAATCCTTGTTAGATTGCAAATCTCATCTGTTTCAAACAGTATTGTTTATAGAGTTGAGAGGTGATCTTTTCTAGCCCAAGTTGACTTAACAGTGTATAAGTAAAGCAGTCGGTGCTATAGTAGTAATGTAGTTGTAGCAGTATTGCTATGTGCAATAAGCAAAGGTAAAGTACTCTCCCTGCATGAAATTTTATTTGAGCCCCTTTCCCCCTGTTTTGTCTAGATGTATATTTCCACCTGATTTTCTCCTATTCCCAAACGTTGGATCTGGCCCAATAGGGTGTACTTTGCTGCTTCAATGTTCTGTATTGTGACAGACCATCCTGCTGCAGGGAAGCACTAACTGCCGACAAGCTCCTGTGATGCCAAAATTCCAACACGGACAGGTAAGTTTTCATCCTAACCCTAACTATCCCATTTTCACAACCCTTAACCCTCCCCTAACCCTCTGTTTCCTGCAGCCTAAACCTAACCGTTCACTCTCCACAGCCTAACCCTAACCTTCTACTCTCCACAGCCTAACCCAAACCTTCCACTCTCCACAGCTTAACCCTAACCTTCTACTCTCCACAGCCTAACCCTAACCTTCCACTCTCCACAGCCTAACCCTAACCTTCCACTCTCCACAACCTAACCTTAACCTTCCACTCTCCACAGCCTAATCCTAACCTTCCACTCTCCACAGCCTAACCTTAACCTTCCACTCTCCACAGCCTAACTATAATCTTCCACTGTCCATAAACCAACTCTAACCATCCTTTTCCCGCAGCCTAACCTGAATTGTCCCCTCTCTGAAGCCTATCCAAAACCATCCCTGTCCCACAACCTAACCACATCCCCTTTCCACAGCCTGACCTTCACCATCTCCGTTGGAGAGAGTGCAATACAGCATTGGGAACTGGCACCGGGAACTGGTCAAAATAGGAAAATTCACCAATATACCGATAAAAATGATTCTAGATCTGAAAACTGTCAGCACCGATACAACCGTGATTAAGCTGTCGACGGTATTAGTGTCAAAATAGGGATCGTCATAGCGACAGCTAAATCCCTTTACTCTGCACTTTAATTCAGGCTTGAGTTATATATCCTCCTCCCACATCATAAAATCACCTCTTCACTTTCCTTATACTCTACTTGCTCTTTGTACATTGGAAAAATATTTAACACCTGAATGAATGTGCCGCCAACCAACTTATATTTTTTATTTTCCTTATCATATTTACTCTGGCTGTACGTTATTGTAATAAATAAATCATTTTTAAGAAGCACTGGCTCATTATACTCTTATTTCAAATGGAAACAGCCGGATGACCTGACTTCTGGGTGTGAAATTTTCTCATATGTGATTTTAATAGTAAAGATTTTCTTTGATCTACTTGGTACAGACAATAAAGGGACACTGGGAAATATCTGGACCCCTGATACAGGATGTTGAGATAGGATCGGTAATTGGAAACATAATCATGTCACCTGGAAGTTAAGTGGTCACAGAAAGTGTGGATTTCCACGTTTACATACCAAAAATGATGAACTGACTCGCATACCATACCAGAAAATGTAATATTCCAAAGGGCAATCAGTGGGAAGGTCTATGCAGACACACCTGTCATATGGTTAAACAGATCATTACTGGAAATAGACTGTAAGCCATTTGAGTCAGAGAATTCTCACCAGCTACATCTGGATATATTGCAAACAATTTAGACGCAGGGATTCAAACAGCATAACTCACAATAAATGGAATGGTACTGGTTTATACACACTGTGCACTGACTCTCTCTCC
>WWET01001037.1:418456-429529 GCA_011038615.1 Limnodynastes dumerilii
TCTCTTTTCCCCCTCTCTCTGTGTAAAGAACTAGGGTTTCAGAATTTCAGTACAGCAGATTTTCTGGCCAAGATATAGAGAAGTAAAATGTAAAACAAGACACAGGAATGATGTGAATATAGGTTGAGAAAAATACTTATGTTTGTTTCTGCCCTGACATCGTTAATAATCAAAGACATAGTCTTCCAATATTGTCAGTCGGATTTCAGATTAGTAGTGTTTGATGGAATCCACGAAAAGATTACAGGCAAAAGCCCTTTCCTGCCTGGTTCTCAAAGGTGTCGGAAGATGAAATGTAGTATTGCCAGGTTTGCCGGTAGCCACCTGGGGACCCAAGATAAGGTTTTAGGGTATAATTTATCAGAAGGATGGTCTGTTTTGCGGAATTTGGCTGGCAGGTCTGGCAACTGTTTACCACTGTTTACTATGACATCTGTATGCTATTCATAAAAATAACTGAATATACAGTAGCGCCCACTGACGCGTTTCGTCCTGTGTCCGAGGGCAGAAAGATACACTGTCTGCCCAGAGCTACTTTATAGCTCCATAGATGGAGGATGCACTTTGAGAGATCCATCTTCTTTTACTTGTTTACATTAACTAGCGATAGATGTTTGAGGGGCTTGTAGGATGCTGTGAGTTCTATGGGAAAGTAATTAGGAATTAGGGTTAGGGAAAGTAATTAGGGTTGGGTAAGGATTTATGGAAATGATTTAGGGGTAGGATTAAGAGTTAGGATTTGGAATTAGGGTTAGGATTAGGAATTACAGTTAGGGTAAGGAATAAGGGTAAGGAAGTATTGCAATGAATATGGGTTAGGGTAATAAATTAGGATTAGCAGGGCCGCCGTCATCAAATCAAATGTGGGGCCCAGGATCCAGCCTCATTGGTGTCATGTCACATAGGGGCGGGGCTTGACAGACATGCTTTAACAGCGGGCTGGTGACCAGGGAAGAACTTCCCTGCACATTGGTCGGCTACTAAATAGCGCTGAGCAGCAAGTATCAGCGGTAGGATACCGTCAATACCCGCTGCTACAGAGCTAGGTAAGTATCGGCAGGCCCCGATCAGGTTTGGGCCGGGGGGAAAAGTCCCAGCTGTCTCCCTCTGATGGCGGCCCTGAGGGTTAGGGTTAGGAATTAGGGTTAGAAATTAGCATTATGGTTAGGGTCAGGATAAGTGTGGGTTAGGGTCAGGATGGATGTGGGTTAGGGTTAAGGTCAGGATGGGTGTGGGTTAGGGTCAGGATGGGTGTGAGTTAGGGTCAGGATGGGTGTGGGTTCCAGTTAGGGTCAGGATGGGTGTGGGTTAGGGTTACAGTTAGGGTCAGGATGGGTGTGGGTTAGGGTTACAGTTAGGGGTCAGGATGGGTGTGGGTTAGGGTCAGGATGGGTGTGGGTTACAGTTAGGGTCAGGATGGGTGTGGGTTAGGGTTACAGTTAGGGTCAGGATGGGTGTGGGTTACGCGTGGACACGCGTGAAGCGTGTCCTTGCGGACACTAATTGTTTCTATTAGGGCTTCCCGGTGCCCTGAGCTAGCGAGCGGCGTTCCTCTGATGGTAGTTGCATACAGTCTTAAACAGCTTAGGGTACATCTTTGATTTCTATATGCCTCCAAGTTTATTGAGTATTGCTTAATACTAGCTGTTGGATGCTGCAAGAACTTTGTATCCTGATGTTATTTTCGCCCCTTTTTGTTTGTTTTTACTGATTTCTTATTAAAGATGTATGTTTTAAAACTATATATGTAGTGCTGTCTCTACGTTATATTGTGTGTGCATCCTTAGGAGTCCCCACGTGGGAGTTGACATTATTGGTCGGCAACCCCCCTCTTTTGTTCTTTTGCTCTGATTATGATATGTGGGGTCCCGGGTAGCACCTCAGTCCTTGCCATATTCTATTATTATATTGTAGCTAGTGCGGCTCTGTTTTGAGTCCTAACCCTAAAGAAGCCTCACCTTTCCGGTCGTGTCTGCAGCGGGTGCGATTGCTTCCGATGCGACAGGTCCAGCAGTTACCAAAACCTGAACAGGAAAGTGTGCAAAACAGAGACAGCTGAAAATGAGCTTTCGGCTGTCTCTGTTTCTAAAAAGGCCTTTCCTTTGCGTCAACTCCGTCTCAGTCAGGATTACTATAAAGCCAAAAAACAAGTTGCCATTACAATATTCGATTAGATATCTGTCACAATAACAACTCAGTCCAAGAGAAAATTGATGATCTATAAACGCTGCTGATATTTCAGTGCCAACAGGTTAACTGTCGGAAAGTAGATTAACGGAACGGTAAACCCCAACCGTTATATGTGGGGGAGTCTCGGAGTACATGTTGGATAGGAGGGCATCGAAATATTGGAGTCTTTAGAACAGGGTAATTCATGTCAATTTGCAGCCATCTTGAATGACTGCATACGTAGCCGTTCAATAATTTATTTAAATGATTCTTTTGGTTTGCCCATTACAGGCCTACATGGCAAATCCAACCTATGGTTTCCTTCAAATAGGAAAGCAAAATGAAGTTGTGACCGTTTATATTTTATGATAAATAACAAAAGACCTCATTTGTATACAGTGCCTGAAAATAAAACTGTTCAGCCCATGGGAAGGTGCCTGTAACTGCTGCCAGACCTCTTCCTGACGTGATACTTGTATAAAGAACAGTGCGGGTAATACATATACAGAGTAGAGTATTCATCAAGCATCTCCTAATTCCAGCGCATAACAGCAATCTCGCAAGTGACAGCCATGTGCTGCTTCAGGGGCAATTGCACTGCATGTTTTTAATTTACTGTACATAACTTATTTCCATTTCCTTCTTTGATGCAGCCAAACTTCCCGTCCATTCTCTGATCGGCAAACATTTTGATTAATTCCATTGGTTCAGAATCTCCATCTTCTTCCACTTATCTGTTTAATTTAGATCAGAAACCAGTAGCATGACCACTGCTTCAATTACCATCTCTCTCCTACTAGATTCATTATCCCGTTTTATATGTTGTGTGTCTAAAAAGAATTTCTCGTCAATCTTGGTTACCGTTCCATTCAACACATTTCCAATCAGTGACTGTATTGTTTTCTCCCTTGTTGCTGCATCGTTTGCCTTACGCTGATTAAAGCAAAGGTCTTTACAAAGGAGCGTGCAAAGGACCGCAATCTACGTAAGAAAAAGATACGTAGATTACGTAAACAAAAATGACTACACATGCGCAGTAGTAAAAATCGCTAAACACCGGACGTATATTTTATACGTCCGGTACTCTGAATACGCGCCGTAGGGAGCAATGAACGATAAAGCTGGAGAGAGCTTTTTAGGGGAGTGAAAATTGCCTATTAAAACTATTTAATGGAAGTTCTTTATACACACAAAGGCTGCATGTTGGAAGAGTAACCATCTCTAAGCTGAGATATCAGCCTCAGGTTCCATTATAGCAGAAAGAGCTTCTCTAAAGCTGGGTACTCACCTATATTATCCAAAACCCAACAAAACTGCTTACACAATCCTGCTGGACACTGAGGTTGCAGATTTAACACCCAATCTATGCTACACACCTTACCGATCTCCATCTGCTGGAAGGAACGTGACCCTTTACATTTTTCCCAAGCTTTGGCTGTGCACAGACATGTTTATATAATACACCAGAAGAAAAGGACGCACTTCTATACTGGTTGGGTGATTGGCGATCCGGTCTCCTGATTTTTAAGCAGGTTTAAATATCTTTTGACTCAACCAGATCAACTAAATTAGATGAAACCAGAGGAAATATGAGCGTCCACACTCAATACCCAATAACAGATCAACAGCTAGGTCGGATTTGATGGGAATTGTATAGGTGTGTGCCCAGTCTGTGCTGGGATGGGGCAATTACAATCTTTGGGCCTGATCCAGAGTAACGGGCCCGCTGTATTTACGCCGGGCGGCTGTGTAAGACCGGCATCTCTGCCAATCTGCGCATGTGCCAGGCAGATGTTGCTGGCGTAGTTAGGGAAACCCGTTCCTTAGGATCGGGCGCCCCTAACTGTTGCATAGTTACGGCGAGGGGGGCGTTCCTCGCCATAACTATGCAACAGTTACGGAAGGAAGGCGGGGGAAGGTAAGTAAATGAGGGCGGTTTAGGCCTGTTACGCTTTTGTGGCTGGTGTAATTTCACACTGTTACACCGGCGGAAGTTAGGGTAGCCTTCAGCCGGTGTAACAGTGGGTCATTACGCCGGCTACAGGGGGAGTGCACCAGAGCTACGCTGGCCGTACTTATGGAAAGCTGCCCAGCATAGCTCTGGATCAGGCTCTTCACCTGTAAAATTATTTGTACCTGAAAGCCTTCTGCTGAGATTTCAAAGTCCAAAATATGAACAATAAAAAAAGCTATTACTGTATGTGAACCACTGGTGCTCTGCAAAAAACTTGTGGTGGAAGGCAGAACAACTGGGCTGGCTAATACGTGGCTACAACATTCCAGATGTATTTGTAACTTAACCATGAGCTATTATTTAAGAATAGGTTTTTATATAGCATTATCAGATTTTATATCGCTTTACAGAGAATATTTAACATTCAGTCCCTGACCCATTGAAGCTACATTCTAAATTCCCTAACACAGACATACACACACATACACACACTCAAACTAGGGTTAATTTATTCAGCAGCCAATAAACCTACCAGCATGTTTTGGGAGTGTAGGAGTAAACCGGTGCACCTGGAGGAAACCCACACAGACAAGCAGAGAACAGGAAGAATAGGATAGAATAGGAATGGTCAATAGTACGTGACCTGGTTCTATACATTCCATATAGGTATTAAAAATTAAGGCAAGATAAGCCTGGATTATTCTGCCCATAGATACATCCCTAACAATCCCAGAATCTCCCAATTTGCGGTGAAATCCAGTCACTTTTATGCAAGCCTCGTCCCCTTCTTAAAGGCCTATGTCTCTGTACCGTCCGGCCAAAAAAGGAACATTTGCAAGGTGTGATATCTGGAGTTAAGGAACGTAATCTCTCCCACCTCACAAACAGCTGACTTCATTTCTTGTCATCAACATTTGATCCTCTGTTTGCAATTTGGAATATTATACCATGGTGAAAAACCATAACATGGCACTAAGGTGCTGACCGGCAGTGCCTGCAGATGATAAGGTGGGCTTAGGGGGAAGTCACTGGTAAAGCTGCTCTGTTCAGGGTGGAAAGATTCAGAGGAGAGGAGAGAAAAGGTTTCGGTATTATGAGGATATGTTTTTCCTGTGGTGCATCTTTTGCTCACAGGTATCAAGTTCACATCGACTTAACACATTCCACTTGGGTGAGATATAGAGATATAAAATCTTACTGAAAGCACAAGGTCATGGGTCAAATATTTCTTTAGAAGCAGTGAGACAGAAAAGGTTAGGTGGCGATCCTTATCTACTGTCTATCAACGCTCATTGTATTATGTATCACGGGAAACATAGCTTGTAATGTGCATAGAGACTGAACTTATGTCTTCTGAAAATTTGTCTGAAATCCCTACTAGAAAGATGCTTCTAACTCAGTGATTTCATATAGGGACAGAAAGCCCAGACATCACCTCTTCCTATTGTATTACTAATGTGACATCACTGGGAATAATCATTCTTTCACTTAATAAAATGTTGTTGAATCTTCCATAATACATTTGCAGGTGTTATGCTGTGTACACACATTTGCAATCCTACTCAATGCAAGCCCTAATGAGCATGGTGATTTGCATGTACGCACTAACCAATTTACCAGCAGATCGGAGAGAGATACATTTACCTGACCGATGGGTAACTACTCCACCACCCTGGAATGGAGGGCGGCGGATCAACTGTGACACATACAAGATGGTTCAGCGCTCAACGAGGATGCCTGCTGGACATTTCCACACTCAACGAGTCATGGACAGGTGACTATTATTCTAAATTTTATTTTTAATGTTAGATTTAGGGTGAGGGTTAGGATACTATTAGAGGATAGTTAAGGTTAGGCTGCTCTGGGGGTAGGGTTAGGCTGTGGTGAGGAGATGGTCAAACTTAGGCTGTGGTAAGAGGTGAATCAAGGTTAGACTGTGGTAAGGGGAGGGTTAGAGTAAGGCTAGCATTAGCATTTGAGTCAGATTTAGTCTGAGCAGAGGCGGAACTAGCGAGTTGTGGGCCCAGGTGCAAAAAATATGCTTTGGCCCGGATGATATCCCAGGTAACCCGGTGGGGAGTTTTGGTGGTGCGTTGATGTGGGCCCTTGTATCATTATAGGCCCCGCTGTCGTTGCACCTGTTGCACCAATGGTAGTTCCGCCTCTGAGTCTGAGTAATAATACTATGGACTGTATTGTTATTAGTAAATTAACCCCGTAGAGTACATTTTTGTAGACATTCATATGTTGTGGACCTAATATTGTCCAGGGTATAAATCTTGCCAAAATGACTTTATGACTTGTATATACCACCCGATCTGTGATCATCAACCCTCCTAACCATTTACTGAAACAATCGCGACTATGTACACACTGTACAGATATCTGCTTCAGTCAGACAGGCTGATACCTGCGTACACACTGTACAGATATCTGCTTCAGTCAGACAGGCTGATACCTGCATACACACTGTACAGATATCTACCTAACAGTCAGACAGGATGATACCCGCGTACACACTGTACAGATATCTACCTTACAGTCAGACAGGATGATACCTGCGTACACACTGTACAGATATCTGCTTCACAGTCAGACAGGATGATACCTGCGTACACACTGTACAGATATCTGCTTCAGAGTCAGATAGGATGATACCTGCGTACACACTGTACAGATATCTGCTTCACAGTCAGATAGGATGATACCTGCGTACACACTGTACAGATATCTGCTTCACAGTCAGATAGGATGATACCTGCGTACACACTGTACAGATATCTGCTTCACAGTCAAATAGGATGATACCTGCATACACACTGTACAGATATCTGCTTCAGATTCAGACAGGATGATACCTGCGTACACACTGTACAGATATCTGCGTCAAAGTCAGATAGGATGATACCTGCGTACACACTGTACAGATATCTGCCTAACAGTCAGACAGGATGATACCTGCATACACACTGTACAGATATCTGCTTCAGAGTCAGACAGGTTGATACCTGTGTACACACTGTACAGATATCTGCTTCAGAGTCAGACAGGTTGTACCTGCGTACACACTGTACAGATATCTGCTTCAGAGTCAGACAGGTTGATACCTGTGTACACACTGTACAGATATCTGCTTCAGAGTCAGACAGGATGATACCTGCATACACACTGTACAGATATCTGCTTCAGAGTCAGACAGGATGATACCTGTGTACACACTGCCCATAACATGCAACCTTTATTTATCAGCAATAATTCGTAGGAGGATATCATTCCAAAATGTCTAGAGTTGTGTGATGAGTTCTATAATTGGCACGGTCGTCACAAGGGGCCTGATCCAGACCTCTCCAATATGGAGTTCTGGACACTTACGTGCCTAGAACCCTTCCTTAAATTCTCTGCATGGATCTGCCTACCACCGCCAATTACCATCCTCTGCATATCTATTCCCCCCCTCCCAGCGCATTAGTCATGTGGATGTCTGGTGACACCCCTAACCTCCCCCCATAAGCAAGGCGTTTCGCTGCATAACATCTGGTATGAGCATTCACAGTGGCAGAAAATCACCCGACTTCCAAGGCGTTATTAATAAATAATAATAATAATAATAATAATAATAATAATAATACAGAGACCAAAACAATTGTCTTCCAAATTGAAGGGCTTGTAATTAAATCTGCATGAACAGCAAATGGTTGTAGAGACATTGCTACTTTCAGTGATCAGCTTGCTTGAAAGAAATATAGTATATTTTATTACAGCTCCTAAGGATAACTTAGCTTATCTTCATATCAATATTTCCAAATGTGATGTAAAATAACAAATTACACGATAATCAGTATTAAAACAACATGTTAAAAAGAATATCCCCCTTACCTTCTTCCACTATAGGTCTTGGCACTATGAATGGGATTTCTTGAATTGGTTCCATGTATTTATGGCCAGCGCTCATGATTTTGATTTGTGGCAAGCAGACAACAAGCGTTCCAGGCATAGAGACCTGGCCGTGGTACCAGCTGCGCACCGTCCCGGGAATATCGCTGGAGACAATAGTGCTTGGGGACGGCAAACTGTCACTGGGAAAGAAAATGCAGCAGGTCTGTATCTCCACCTGCAACGTGAGCAGAATAAGACTTCAGCAGAGGGTTCAAAGACGAGAAAGTCTTCATCACGACATGAAACGAAAGGACCGCTTTTCACGCAGTTAGTAAATGAGAAAATGAATTAGAAAAATAATCGTTCCCACATATTTTATAGAACAACAGTGATATAAAACATGGCAAAATAAAACATGGCTGGGAGTTAGGAGGGCCCTGTTTACTGTCTATGGGCCTGATCCAGACCTACGCATGACAGCGGAGCGTATTACCGCTTCAGCATAAAAACGCCTGAATCGCCGCTATGAAAAGGTCTTTGGTACGACCGGTAGTTGTCACTCTGCACATGCGCAGTGCGTTTTTTCGGCCGATTTTATGCTTCCGACCAGCGTACGATGGCTTGCGAGAGTAGGTCTGGATCAGGCCCCATAGGACTGTAGGGTCTAGTACATAAGTGCTATATATGTTATACCTTTATTTATTTATTACAGGTTTTTATATAGCGCCAGCAGAGTACGTAACGCTTTACAATTTTAACAATCAGTATAAACAAGACTGGGTAATAATAAACAGACTGGGTGGGTAAGAGGGCCCTGCTTACAGGCTTACACTCTACAGGACAGTGGGTTTGACACATAAGGGCAAGTGCTATATATCACACAATGGACCATTCTTTATTTATATTTCATACAAAGTTACCATATCAAGAAAAGAGAATGATCACATAATTAAACATAACAACACAGCATAACTATAACACAGTAAATAAAAAAATACAGTAGACACAGGACTGGAATCCAGATTTAATGCATTAATGGTTGGGTCTGTTCTCTACACAAAGCAGAAGGCTCCCCTCGGAGCCTGTATAAAGTGTCTTAATTAGACGTCCACCCAGAGTTCTATAGGTCTAGGGGGGAATTTGTGTTTCTCCCTAATATTAATTCATTAACAAGTTTTAATATAGCGCTATCAGATTAGCCTAGGGCTAATTTATTCAGCAGCCAATTAGTATGTTTTAGGGATGTGAGAGGAAACTGAAGCACCCGGAGACCCACGCAGACATGGGGAGAACATACAAACTCAACACAAATGAGTCCTAGTCGGGGAATCAAACCCACGACCTCAGGGCTGTGAGACACAAGTGCTACTCATAATGGACCGGATTCAGAGTACGTATAGAATATGCGTCCGGAGTTTAGCAGCTTTTAGTACTTTGCAGGCGTAGCACATTTTTTACGTAATCTACATCTTTATCGTAGATTCCGCAAGGAAAATTATATTACGCATGCGCAATAGTAAAAACCGCTAAACAACGGACGCATATGCTATACGTCCGGTAGTCTGAATCCAGCCCAATATCTTTGAAGGAAAGTGGAGTCGTCGTCTCTCTTCCACCACACACACTTATCTACTGGTGAACCCAAGAGTGCAGGGGATAATCCAGGAATGCAGGTGAGGGCAAGTGCTTTATTTTGCAATTCGGAGAAACCAGGTTGCCATATAAAATTCTAGGTATGATCCAGCCACACAGAAACATGGGCAGGATCGTTAGCATTGTAAAAAGCCTGCATTATGTGTCACCTTCCTAGTATGGATGTGGATCTTCTGGATCCAGAGTTATGTACTTGGAGTGTTTCCAAAGGCAGGGTGGGAAGATGTGGGATGCAGCCGGCTCGTTCTCTAATTGGGAGGGGAGGGGGAATGTAGCATGTACAATGAGCTAAGCACCCTCTGCACCAGACCTCCGAGACATTCTCATTTTAAGCCTTAAAGTAGGGCTTCACTGTCGACATCCAGATTTCCCTTGGTCTGCAAGGAAGTCTGGATACAGCAGTACTGTAAGTCTGGCTCCAACCCAATATTAATCTTAGGAAAGAGGGCTAATTGGATACAGAAAGAAAAACCATCTAAGTTTTAGGTAAACTGTGTAAAGGGACAGAATACTGAGAAGTATTGACATTGTTCATGGAGTAGAAGAAGGCTTAATGGGTGGTTGAGGGGATTGATAAGCTTGTCTGAAGAGGACAGCGTAATGGGTGTGTGTGAAAGTTCAGAGGAAAGTCTTACTCTAATGGTAACATGTTTGTTCGGCATTTAAATAATTCTGATTCTAACCCTAACCAATAACAGGGGAAGAACAGCAGAGTGCAGCGCATGGGTAATGGGAGCCGGTCCGAATATCACAGCTGGTACCCCAGGAAGGGTAAATACCAGGCTGTCGAAATTCCAAAGTCAACCAATGCTGAAAAAGCCTTTTTCTAAACTCGAATCCTGTCTTAACTCATACCAACTGTTAGATTGTCAGCACTTTCGGAACAGAGATTGCCGGAACGCCAACTGAGTCCAGAAATAAGTAATGTAACTACTACGTTGGATTCAATTGAATGGACACGCTGTATCACCTTCTACTAAGATGCACATGTCCGCCTTCTCAAGCCACGTGTTTAACTGAAGAATGATACCCCCGGATATTACCTACTCAGGCTCTAGGGAGATTGGCTGATGTTACAGTACCATACAAAGCACATGAGCTGTCCAGTGAACCCCAGCATATCACTATGTCAAAGTCACTGCAAGGACACATAAACTGACACACTGTACATTAATTAGTACACTAAAGAACGAATACGACTGTACCAGAACATGTTGACTAATAGTGGTAAAGGAACCCTAAAGCTGTAACACTGTACAACCCCAAAGGATACTACAACAATGTACTGTACAATGAATATAATGGATAAAGCCAAAGGGATAAGGGAAAAGCTCTACACTCAGAGAAAAGATCACTGGCATCAAATCAATGCTTGCAAATAAAATGATCCTATGTTTTT
Source organism: Limnodynastes dumerilii (assembly GCA_011038615.1). Classification (NCBI taxonomy): domain Eukaryota; kingdom Metazoa; phylum Chordata; class Amphibia; order Anura; family Limnodynastidae; genus Limnodynastes; species Limnodynastes dumerilii. Next base: position 429,508 of record WWET01001037.1, read on the forward strand.
ATACCATGTCTCTAACCACAAA
>WWET01001037.1:445721-457984 GCA_011038615.1 Limnodynastes dumerilii
ATATTAGCAAACTGTGCTATGTCCTATTAGGCTAGCTCTATTTATTTGAACATTACTGCTAATCTGATGCACAGCATGGGAATTGTACCCTAACTTTGCTTTAACTAGTTGTATTCCCTTCCATGTACTTATCAACCTTCATTTTTACTGGTACCACAAAACTAATTTTGGTTTGGAATGCAATTACGATTCCATGATCGGAATTCTTGCTTGGAATCGAAGTTAAATGTAAAAATGTTATTCTAAGCCACCGTGAAAATGATATAAAGCTGCTATGTTACCGAGAAACATTAAAGGCTCTATTCACAGGAAATATTATGCACCTATTCCTTGCCCGCAAGTGAGCAGAACAGATTTCTAAACTATACCGATATTCACTAGAAACTTGGCTGGGAGCGGACGATCGTGTTTTCATAGAGCAAAACAGGATGAAACTATGATCACGATATACCGCCTTGTTCATGTGACTTAAACAGACTGATCTTTTGTCTTAATGTGCGGAAACAGTTTTATGGTTATTACACATAGCCGTGGGCCATTTCCTTCACGGATTTTAATCCCTCAAGTTACAGTGCAGCAGAACTAAATGGGAGGACTATGCAATTTAATGCCACTCAATGGCTGAAGGTAAATTCACAGCGTACCACACAGTTGCATTGATTTTGTTTATTTTTATTGCTCAGGTGCATGTATGACTGCACAACAGCTGTGGCTGCAAGTAAGTTATGGTCAGAGCCTGGCTATGTTTTTATTGGCCTGCTCTAGCTCCGTGGTGGACGGTTTTTCCAGGAAGCAGCGAACAGGTGACTTCTAACACGGAACCAAATCCAGGCTTTCAATTCCTCTTTGCTCTGAGGTCAAGCATGCAGCAGGGGTGATTGAGAGCTGATCTCCACTGTATTAAGATGTCCTTGTGTGAAATGTGGATAGCTCAGAAGTCTGCTTAGCACACCCTCACTGTACCATTTAGGTGGGATGCAGTTACTGGACAGCCCTATTTCAAGATAGATACAGCCTTCAGCTGAACGGCTGCTGTATCATTGTTTGAATTAACCTGTAGATAGAAAATTGCTATTGGGAACGGGAAAGTTTGCAATGAGAGAGTTGTGGAGATTAAGTAAAGGACAGGATAACCTAAACAGGGGCATGCTGAGAGAGCTTTAGGAAAACCTGCAGAGATGAGGATAGCCTGACCAAAAGAGAAAGATTGTTTCAGAGGAATGGAGCATCACTGGAGAAGTCTTGGGCATGGCCATGACATGTGGTAATAAGTTGGGAGGAAAGAAAGCGGTGAGTAGCTGATCAGAGCGGGCAGGATGGAGCATGCATGGAGATGAGAGGGGGGATATAGGGCAGAGTGGTGACAGAGCTAGTCTTGGTGAGGTGAGGGTAAGGAGCTTAAAGAAGCTCTAAAGCAAAAAATGTTTTAACGCTCTAATTGAGATCAACCACATGAAAAGGGGTTTTATATTCACAGTTAGAATCTGATTTAAATAATGATAACTGAATAAATAAAGGAATGGCAAATTCCAGATCCAAGCAACGAGCATTGAAAAATCTTTCCAATGTGATCTTACCTGAAGCGTAAGACGTTTAACTGCATTCCACACCACTGCGATAAACTGTTTCATCCTCTCCTCCGGAGTCTTGGTGCCTTCTCTGGATGTCTGCAGCACCTTGGCGGGGACTGAGAGAGGGCGCGATTCTGCAATGCAAACAGAGCAAAGGATAAAATGACACCATACATGTACAATACAAGAGTTAAAGTGAAAAATGAACAAAGCATCCTTATCCAAAACATATATATCAAGGGCTTTATTCTCTCACAGGATAAATGGTGTAACTGCAAACTAAAAAGAAACAGAAAACAGTATTCTAGGCCAGTGTTGGATAACCTGTGGCTCTCCAGGTGATGTGAAACTACAATTCCCATGATGCTTTGTCAGGTATCTGCTATGCTTTTGCAGTTAAGGCATGCTGGGACTCATAGTTTCACTACACCTGGAGTGCCACAGGTTAGCCAACACTGTTCCAGGCTACCTAAATGTTTGTACCGGGTGGCCATTAGAAATTGTGGGGCCTGGGACGCCAGGGTGCACCTCCTCCTATGTGACATCCGCAGTCCTGACGTCACATGTAGGCTGATACACAGGGAAGTCAGTTCTCCCCTGCGCTACAGTCCTCTGTTGTGCAGCCTGCTACAGCTTTTCCAATGCAGGTATTGGCGGTAGGAGACTGGTAGGTTACTGACTGCTGGCTAAATTAACCCTAGTCTGTGTGTGTGTTTGTCTGTATGTTTGTGTGTGTGTATGTGTGTGTATGTGTGTGTGTGTGTGTGTGTGTGTGTGTATGTGTATGTATGTGTGTATGTGTGTAGACTTTAGTATGTAGCTCCAACAGGGACAGAAACTGATGTGAATGTCTAATATTTCCTATAAAGCGCTGTGAACAATTTGTGGTGTGATATATGCAACTTTTTATATGTAAAAAAAAAATGAATTTGTAGAGGGTTATGGGAGATGAAAATTAGGAGGAATTGAAATTGTTGGTAATATCTCTTAATACATTACATATATAGATTAACCTAAATCTTAAAAAACAAAAAATAAATATAAAACTAAAACTAAGGATTAAACAAGATGCAGAGCCATTATGGGGATAAACGTATAAAGAATGGGCAGACTAGAGGGGTCAGGTGGCTCTATCTGCCATCACATGCTATGTTTCAAAGATAAGTTGTTAAGCTAGCTACACACTATGGGCATGATCCAGACCTACGCCCGGCGTCGCTAGGACGGCGGGCGTAAGCGTAAGATCGGCTGATCGGGCGTCCGTAGCAGCGCCGTAGGGACGCTGAAGGGGACGTCCCCCAGCGTCCCTACGTTCAGGTTAGCGTCAATGGGTCTGATCCAGACCTACGCCCGCCATCGCTAGGACGGCGGGCGTAAGATCGGATGAAAAGCCAATCTGTGCATGCGCCGGGCAAATGTTAGTCAGGGGCGCTACGGCAACGCCCGATCGTTGATCGGGCGTCCGTAGCAGCGCCATAGGGACGCTGGAGTGGACGTCCTCAGCAACCCTACGTTCAGGTTAGTGTAGGTGGGCGGGGGGAGCTAGTTAGATGAGGGTGGGAGAGCGGGCTAAGCGGCCATACGCTCCTGTGCGAGCGTATGGCCCTTTCCTTATGCTGGCTGAAGTTAGGGTAGCCTTCAGCCGGCGTAAGGAAGGGGCCATACGCCCGCACAGAGGGAGTGTCGGGGAAAGTGAACGCCAATACGCTGTGCTTTAGTAAGCACAACGCATCGGTGTAGGTCTGGATCAGGCCCTATATGAGAATTGGGCCTCTCAGCTCACTATCTTCTGGTTGGCCCAATTATCACATAGGGCCAGATCCAGAACTACGCTTCCATTACGTTTCAAGACGTAGCGTAATACTAGGCACTCCCCTCCCTCGTACGTACTTTGGCTGTTTTACTCTTGTCAAACCCTACCTTAACTTTATACTGTCGTACTTACAGGCTATATGTACGTTCCTGCCTAAGCACAGCCATACTGTATGATCTAAATGCCTCACCCTGCCTCTGAAGCCTAATTACGGGTGTCGTATGGATGTCACGCCCCTTCAGTCGTAGTTACGCTGTTGATACTTGGATGGTACGTACGTTCAGAGTTACATGGCGTAACATCTGCCGTGCACATGCGCAGTACATACAAAACAGCGTTTTTACGTCAGCGTCTAGCGTACTTAGTTCTGGATCTACTCCATAGTGTGTGGCAATTGTCAGAATGCTAATAAAACAATGCTGAGTAATAGGGTGATATCCATGGTAACCGATGTGTTATCACATAGTATGTAGCCAGCATAACAGACAGAGTATTTGACGCTACATCTAGAAAATAAATAAAATAAATAAATACGTTTTTTTGGTCCAATACCACCTTATACAAACATGATAATTTAGAGTTTGCTTTTTTTTTTTCTTCATGTGTGGCATCTTCAATATGGAAATGCACAGTTTGAGTGCTTTAAATGTCATATATAGTATAGTATTGTATATGTACAATCCAAACATGTTAGTAAAACAATAACTCCCTTTCACCTGGAATGTATTCCCTGTGCTTATAACAGGAGATATTACACATAAAGTCATCACAAAAAAGCAATAATAGAACTCACATCAAACAAACATGAAATAATCTATATAAAAAAAGCTTTAGGAATATTCTAACATCAATTTTTTTTCCAGGAAAGTACATTTTACACAAAGTCCACCTGGTGTTTCAGGGTGGTCTACTTATATGTTAAAAAGAGGATTTTGGTTCTTATCAGTAAATCTCTTTCTCAGATTCCATCTGGGATATACTTAACCATGGGTTTGTTTGGAGGCCTGATTAGGAGTTAGCACTTAAATGGTTAAGTTTAACTGTTTACTCACAGCTTCTCCCACCTGCAAGCTCTGCGGTTTGTTTTTAAAGAGCCAAAGGGGGGGGGGTCCAAACCCCCTTACACTACAACTAGGAACAACTGTAAAGAACAAAGGTGAGTCACAAAGCTTGTGTAACATAACAGAGGGATCTCTGTGTCTCCTGGAAGGAATCAGAGAAAAATTTACCAGTAAGAACCAAAATCCTCTATTTTATTTCATCTAATTTGGGGGACACTGGTCCAAGATGGTGCCCAAAAACCGCTTCTAAGGACGGGAGGGCTCAGGTAAGGCTTAATGGAGGGCTGTTTGTCTAAATTCTGCGTAAACACATGAAACTTATAAAACTTTATAAAGGTATGGACAGAGGACTAAGTAGCTGGAGGCTGCAGTCCCAGGACACAGTAAGTTGTGACCTTAATCCACCTAGCACCCTCGTTTATGTGCTTCATACAGCACTAAGAGGGAATCAGTCTTGAACTCAGTTCTTCTGAGGTAGATTATCAAAGCCGCAACCACATCCAACTGAGCCAGGGGACTTTGATCCTCTACAGACTTAAAAACTAGAATGACTATTCCCAGGCTGAGATAGATATTTGGAAATCACTTTAATTCGGAACTCAGGAATTGTTTGCAAGGCCACTCTACTATGGTGGAAAGCCACAAATGGTGACCTTCAAGAGAGCACACCTAGCTCAGATACATGTCTAGCTGACACCATAGCGAGCAGGAGTCACCTTCCAGGCAAGGTACTTAAGATTTATATACTGCAGTGGTTTAAACAGACTCCACTAGTAAACTGAACTCGTTTAAGTCCCACAGAGAAGCCGGATAGATGTAGGGTGGTTAAATATGGAGCACCATTCTGAAATCAGATGGGCAAGGCTGAAATCTGAACTTTCAAGAACTGAGTCTAAGACCCAGGTCCATCTGTAGAAAGGCCAGCAGTTCATGTAACCAAAACTGAGATATGTAAAGACCCATTGACTCACACCTCATACAACTTCCAGATCCTGTCTATTGTGCCACTGACAACGGTTTCCTAACCTACATCACAGTCCGAACAACCCTGGAGGAAAACCCCCTGCCTTTCAAGAGCTTTGCCTCAATAGCCAGCTGAGACAAGTTCTGAACAACATGGACCTTGAAGAAGCAGATCTTCTTGATGATAAACGCCGGAGATCTACAGCCATCCAAAGTGTGCCCGTGACCTACATCCTGAGCCAAAATGGAGCCACAATGGCAGCCCTTTTGACTTGATCCTTATCAGCATTCTGTAGATCATGGCTAGTGGAGGGAAAATGTACACAAGACAAAAATCCCAGTTCTTGATTAAGATGTCTCTTCCAGACACAAGGGAGTCTCTGGACTGGGACAGGCCCTACCGCAGCAATAACTGATTGAACAGAGCCTGATGGAGATACTATTCTCCTGGATGGATTGTTCCCTGGCTGAGGACCATAATTACTGATAATGGCCCTGATTCAGACTGAAGAAGGAGCTTGAAAAAGAGGAAAGTTATTCCTGGGCAAAACCATGTTGATAGCAGGGGAGTCATATTTCATCTGTTGTAAACAGTATTAGAGATGAGAGGTGATGTTTCCTATCCCAAGTCTAAATAACAGAGTGATGGTAAAGCTGGTCAGTATCTGTGTGCAGTAAGCAATTCAAAGATATATCCCTGCATGCAAAGAATACAATTAACTTGACTCCCCCTGAAATCAATTAACTTGACTCCCACTGAAATCAACATGGTTTAGCCCCGGAGTAACTTTCCTCTCTTAATTTTAAGTCTGAATCAGGCCCAAATGTTTTTAAACATAGATCGCTTCATAAATATCTAAAGTCTAGGTTCCTCCCAAAAAAATTTCAATGGAAAACAAGAGCTTTGGCAAACCTCTGACCAACCCCTCCAGCTTTATGACCAAGCTGGTTCAACTTGTTGTACCATTTGTAGGGGATTAATAGCGAGAGCATCTCCCAATTGAAGAGGTGTCTCTTCTAATTTTGGCTGAAACAGGCCAGGTGCATGTACTATATTAGGCATTTGTCTAAATCTACCACAGACGGTCTACAATAGGATGCCCACGAACACTGACCCTAGAGGCAGCCAGTACAAGTCAATTGTCATCCATCACAGTCTGCACACAGAGCCCTGGCATCACTAGTATTATATTTTGAACATGTAAAATAAATAACCACCACAGTCCCTGTTTTAGCCTTAGGAGCTTTTCCCTTATTTGACATAGTAGGGAACGGATATAGAACAGGTAGCAGTGACAGAAGGAGTCGATAAATCAATGGTCTCTAGTAATAAAGCGATCAGTGTACAATAACTGATCTTCCAAAAAATCCCCTTGAGTGGAAACCATAGGAAGAAAAATACTGCACAGAAAGTCAAAAAGGATAATAATCAGACACAGCTTATTTATGCTCACAGCTTATTTATATGGGAATCACTCCACATGATTAAGTGAGTCTGTTAGGTGCAAAAGTGCGACAAATGAATACAAGAGAAAATAAAGAGGTCCAAAGGGAACCTCACTTATCATGCACACTAAAAAGCATATAAAATGTAACTGTTAATTCATAGTGTTAAAAAGTGACTAAAGCTAGCGAAATATAAAGAGACACTGTACCTGTTACTGTTGTCTGAGTAATTACTTGATTATAGGTATAAGTTGTAATTTAATGTAAAGCACTTTATACACTGTACAATATAACTTGCTTACTATTTGGCACTGAATCTGAATTTCTGCTACTTGCTAATTACTCAAATGTTACAGACATGGCTTTGTCTCTGAATTGCACAGTATATTTCATCTTGATGCACTTTAATTGTTTGTTTTTTGTTTTGTTTTATGTTATGTTCTGTAAAACACAGTGAAAACTCTCAATAAAAAACGACTTGATTTTTACAAAAAGCTAGCAAAATAGAAACAGACATATAATAATAATAATAATAATAATAATAATAATAATTCATTTACATGAGAAATTCTAAATAATCAGTTAGTATTACTGTTGAAAAGAAAAACACTCGGATTAGCAGAGACTCACATTTGTTCAGTGAAAGGGCCCGATTCAATTAGCCTCAGAACCCGCGTTATTTGCAGTGCGAAGCTAATTGTACAAATTATTTTTTTAATTTTCATTCGCACCTCATGTAATAGACGGGGAAAAGCACACCGCAGCTTCATACAGAGAGGCAAACAGCGCTAATTGTCCTCATTAGCAAAGAATGATTCAAATTAAATCCTATCTGGACCCTATTGGCTACAAAATACCCAAAAATATATAAAAATATATTTTAAAAAAGACGCCTCACAGCACTGCATCGCTCCCGAGGAAGTACCTCGCTGTTCCTGGTAGAAAACGGAGCAGTCTTACCAGTTTGAAGCAAGCATTGCATTAAAAGTGGGGCTGGCTGAGAGAAGTGGTCTCTCTGCATCCACATGCGGCTGTGTCAGATGGTCAGACAACGTAACTTATTCACCTGATGTTCAATCACAAGCATTGGACTGGTAATGCTTATAGCGAAAAGTAAAAAAAACAAGATGATAATTAAACTGCTCCTCATGTAATGATTTTGTTGATAGAATCGCTAACCATTATTACAGAGTTTGTAAAAATCAAGAGGAGAGTAATATACATATTTATCGCTACAGGTGCACCGTCATTACTAATTAATTATAATGTGCCTGATCCAGAACTACGCCTCGGAGCGAATTTAAGCGTGGCTGAGATGTAAAATCGCTGTTTTCTACGCACTGCGCATGCGCACCATAGAAAATACGCACATTCACGTAGCGTAATTGTGAACGTATGGGCCATTCACGTATGTGTCACGTAAATACTTACTTGTGGGCGTGCCAATTTTACATGTGTCCAAAATACGTGTGAAATACGTGAAGTAGGCGGGGGGTTGTATTTAAAGTGTACAATATGGGCGTGCTTAGCTGCGTAAATTCGTTCAGCCCATACGTACGTGTGGTTACGTTGGAAAAAGTTAAGGTAGGGTTTGGAAAGCGTATCTTGACAAAATACGTCCGTGCAAGGGGTGTGCCGAGGGGAATGTAGCGAATTTACGCGCACGAAAATACGCTCCGCGAATAAACGTACGGCAAAAGTAGTTCTGGATCTACCCCAATGAATCAAACTACCGTGTATTGGTATATCAACCGGGGTTATTTGGCATAAGTACACACATAATAACACTGGGAAACAAGGGTAGTAAGTGATGTGACAACAATCAATCATTTGGATGCTACACAGCAACACAACTATATCACCCTACTACACGGCATACCATCAGCAAGATGGCCAATACTGATTATTATCTCTTGAAAATTAAAAGTCCCCTAAGTTCAAGGATGAATATGTTAACCCCGTAAGCTTGTAACACCAATAGATAGTTATATTAATATTATAGTCAACCCATATGGAATTTTGTGATTGCATTTATGAATCCATAACTATCAAACATGTGAGTTGTTCTAGAGATATGACCTATTAAAGAGTGTCTTAATACACTAAGGTGATATATAAGACTGTGTATTGAATTTAGCTACAATTTATACTCAAACTGTGGAGTGTATACTCTTCCAGGGTAAAATGTAGCCACTATTTTAAAATTCCAGTCCCAATCGTGCACTGTTGTAATACACCCTGTGTGCCCCAGTCTCTAGCAAGAAGGGCCCAATAAAATAACTGCAAAACTGCAGGGGAGAGGATTACCCCCCAGATAGCATGAAAGAGAAAAACACTTAACAAAAATGTGTACACAGATTTTTCTTAACAATTTCCTTGTGTTTCATATGGCTACTGTTCCTAACATATTTCTTATTTATGCTTCACAGTAGTTTGAGACTCTACTCTACCTCTGAGCTACTATGCAGTGATTATGCAAAGACCATTAAATAGAGCAATTTAATACAACACATTAACAGCAACGAGATAGGTACAGAGCTAATTATTAGTTCCTTCTCCAAACAAAGCTTGTGTCCCATACGGAACGGCATTCTCCAGGAATGTTTGGTTAAGCAATTGAAATCATGTTACACATGATCAAAGGGTAAAAATATAATTAACCCATCTTAACACATAACAGCAATTACCAGTCCGCCTGTAGGAGCGTTTACCCCCAGCTAATACCTTACAGACCATCTTTTAATCCATTTTATTTATCAAGAAGGGACTAGGTACTGGCGAGAATGTAGCATGCAGGATACATTCCTCAGCCACTTCACAGGCCTTTCTTATGGGCTAATGACAATATGGTATCTCAAGTTTACCTCCTGCTCTCCTTGCTAATGAACAGTAATCCAGCGGTGTCACAAGCAATTTGACAGATCAGTCAGAAAATCTATGCATGGTTCAATGACTGCATTTATCTGTGAAAACTGAGCAAACATATTTTAAACCTGTTGGACGTAATGAAAGCGGCTTCATTGCCTATACATTATGGAGGCAGCGATATTGTGCACTATACAAATGCTGAAGAGAATGCAGACTATTCATTCTTTAAAAACTTATAACACGACTGAGGACTTGTGCCACAAGACCATTGTGACCCGATATTCTGCATTGTTATAAATACTGATTCAGGGCTGGATCTAGACCAGAGTTGCCGACTCTCCCGGAATATTGCCGGCAAAAAGCCGGCAAAGCTCCCGCAAGCCCCACCAGCCATCAATTATTACTGTAATCCCTAGCTTTACTAGGGATGTGCGGGGCTTCATGATGTCATCAAGCCCCGTCCATCCCCTGAAACTCTGGAGATTACAGGAGTGATGGACAGGGGCCGGGGCAGGGCTTAATGACGCGAGTTGCATAAATCACATCATTAAGCCCCGCCCCCTTGCAGAAATCCATGGCTTCCCTCTGGGTTCTCCAGGGGGGAAGCTCTGAAAAGTCGGCAACCCTGATCCAGACTTAAGTAAGTGCTTGAAATGAGTTACTCCTGGGCCAAACCATGTTGATTGCAGGGGGAGTCAGGGTAATTGTATTCTTTACATGCAGGGATATATCTTTGAATTGCTTACTGCACACAGATACTGACCAGCTTTACTATCACACTGTTATTTAGACTTGAGATAGGAAACATTACCTCTCAACTCTAATACTGTTTGCAACAGATGAAATATGACTCCCCTGCAATCAACATGGTTTAGCCCAGGAGTAACTCATTTCAAGCACTTACTTAAGTCTGGATCCAGTCCTCACAAAAAACACCCCTCCACCTGGAAGAGTTGATATGAACACTTTAAATCTGCATTACAACCTAAGTTGCAGAAGTGGAGGATTATGGATTCTGATTGGTGCTCCTATTTATCCCACTCCACCAATTAAGGGTGCCCTTCAGACAGGACTGGTTCAAGGTCGCTAAACACCCTAAGCAAAGCTTCAGGATTTCACCAGTGTATCTAATGATGCAATATTGCTGTTGATTTAATGGGACGATAAGGGATACAAGACACCCGTAGACACTGCAGCTGGATTTGTGCTTAACTGTTCCCATAAGCCATTGATGCACCGATAGACATGCCAACAAAGGCCGGACTACTGCAGCAGATGAATGGGCATCATTGATCTGATGGTCTGGATAGCGTACACACTGATGATATCCACCAATAGCAGTATGTCGCTGATTGCATAAATTAGGCTATTCTAAATATCAAATTCCACGATGCAATGCTATTTTAGGATATCCTGCAGCATTGTGGGACATAGAAGCATAGAAAGTGACGGCAGATAAGAGCCACATGGCCCATCCAGTCTGCCCAGTTGTTTATATATAACTATACTGACCCTAGACCCTATTTACTCTCAATCTAGTTTGAGATTTAGGATGTCCTTATATTTATCCCAAGCATGTTTACACTGTTCTACTGTGTTACCCTCTACCACCTCAGAGGGGAGGTTATTCCACTTATCTATCACCCTTTCATTGAAGTTACTCTTCCAGACAGCGGTAGCACCAGATTTTTAGCCATGGCTGTTAAATTAACCAAAGAGACTGTGGACAAAAAGCTAAAACAACCACTGGAGATCAGGGGAACCCACGAATTTCAGGAGAGATGTTTCACAGTTTCCACATCCAACATTTCAGACAGATGTTAGTCTTACCAACAGGTACCGTCTCCTGCCAAATGACATCACACGAAAGTTAATTACGTGAAAACGCAGTTGTTTTGTATGATTTCCACTTATAAAACTGCAATAACCATTAGGATCTATACAATTATGGTAGTTTATAACGTCTTGCTTTGGAATGAACTCTGCAGAATGACTTCATTGCTGTGTGAGTAATTGAGCACCGCAAACATCGCAGGGTCCCCGGTGAATATGAGGAGAGGTGTCGTAGTGTATCACAACACAACACTTGCACATTCCTGGCTGCTGCCATGGAAATCAAATTACAGAACATCTTTAGAATAAATGCACAAGTTTTATGACTTGTATTTCAACAGAAAAATCTAATTTCTACATTTAATCTACAAAAAAATAAAAGTATATTTTATAACAATACAAAAAAAAAACCCCAGCATTGATGAAACAGTGAAAAATAGCTAGAAAGTAAAAGATACACAACCGACATGTTCCAATATAGACATTGAAATTAAAAAAACAAACCAATTGTTGCTGATGGAACTCAAATACATGAACAAGCCTATCGCTGGGTTCATGTGGATAATAAGGGGTGTACAATTTTAACTCATAAGAGGGGTGTAGTATATGAAATCTACAGTCATTTGTTTTACATTCTACAACATTAGGGTGACTGTGTACGAATGTCTAATGAAATAAACTCGATAGGCAACACAAAGGCAAAGGTCA
>WWET01001038.1:11798-23699 GCA_011038615.1 Limnodynastes dumerilii
AAAATCAGGCAGCGATTATAACCCGGGATGTATTGGCTGGTCTGAATGGCTGAATTTTTTCACCAATACTGCGCCAGCTGAATCATGGTTGTGTATGTTAAAATGGAGTGTGGATCCCCATTGTGAATGGCTCTATTTCAATAGGGCTGTTCGCTCCCAGGTCCGAACTGGCATAGCAATTGTTCTCCGGAGCACTAACCCTAAAACTCCTCCCCCTCACAGCCAAACCCTAAGACTCCTCCCCCGCACAGCCTAATCCTGATTCCTCCCCCTCACAGCCAAACCCTAAGAATCCTCCCCCTCACAGCCTAACCCTAAGACTCCCCCACACAGCCTAATGCCAAGTCCCCAGAGAGGGTTACTCACCTCTCCAGTGGTCCGGCGATAGCACTTCCAAAAATGAATGGGTGAGTGTGCCGATCGCATACCCCCCCATTCATAAAAAAAAAAATTCTAAAAGTGTAAGCTTCGGAAAAAGGGACATTCAAAAATCCCTTTTTTGGAAGCCACACTTTCTAACCAGAGATTGCAACCGTTAAAAAGAGATCCTCCAGACTGAAGGGTTGATCTGTGCAGAGGGACAGGGAAAATAGAGTGGAATATTACACTAAAACATGCAGGGTTACCTCAGGTCAGAGTTTTGGGAACTACTATAGTCTATACAAAAGGCAGAAAAGAAAATGTGGAGATGTTATCTATAACAACCAATGAGATTGGTTGTCAGCTAGAATCTGATTGGCTACTATGGCCAACATCACCATTTCCACAGTTTAGTACATCAAGCCCTTAGAGTGTAAGAAACAGCTTTCTTCACTCTTCTCCTTATGCTGTCAGCAGACACATGATAATCATGTATTGTAGGAGCAGACGCCATTTGTTTGAAATGATTGCTTGAGATTAGAATGAAGGTTGCATAAACAAAATCAGTTGGTAGAGTGCATTTCAGTGAATATTTAATTGCTAAGATAATTGGTGGGTCTATTGGTAAAAATCTGTAGTGTATGGTTAGAATTAGAGTTACGCTAGGTCACACAATCTTTTCAAATGAAATTTGCACACGGAGGAGGACCCGACACTAAAGAGAACTGATAACTGTGACCTTTTACATTAGTAGATTACATAATATACTACATATTATAATTTACATTATTGCTGTGACACTAATCATACTGACAGACAGTAAGGATCTTACCTGTGTTTGTAGAGATATAGGACGAAACCAGCGATGATGAGAGCTATAAAAGGCACAAGAATAGCAGCTGCCACTGAGCTGCTGTTGGATGGGAAGTGCCCTATCGTGTCAGGGCTATTTTCTAATAATCTCCTGTCTGTGAGATTAAGAGACATCACAAATTAATCCTGTGTTCTAGTCATCTAGAGATTATGAAAAATATATAATAATACATTTTCCTGTGCTTTTACCCCACTGAAATCACGTTAATAAGTAAGGAAAAACACAAAATCCAACCAAGACAACCACATTTACCTCATGGATACATTATGGGTGATGTGGAATTTCCTAGAAACACTAGTTACTCTTGCTTTACAGAGGGGTGTCTCTTAGTTTTTAAGGACCAGACTGTTTGACTGGCAATGTGCATGCCAGATGTTCCACAACTGATCACCAGGCATACGGCCCTTAGTTCCGCCTACCTAAACTCCGTAAGGTGGGGTAGCATTTAAATGATACAATGTAGATCGGATTACTTGGTTAATTGTGGATCAGTGGTTGTACGGACTGCTGACCCGCACGTATGACTTAAGGCAGCCTTATGACATTGTAAGGGCTCTTAAATCTGCACGAGAGAGGGGAAAGACAGAAAAGTTCAGTGCCTGACTACCGTGCATGTGGTCAAGATCCATTCATAAATCTGGGTTGGTCTAAATATGAACCATTCAGTGCAATGCCCCGCTTTGTAATAGTAAACCATATCACGGTCTAATATGCCAACACAGAGCTGTGTCAGAAACATAATTTCTATAGGCTATGTAGAGAATTATATTTGCATTTCAAGCCCTGTTCTTTCTTTAGGTCTTTTGTGTTTAGCAAAGAGTTTTGTATTCGATTAATGAGATCTTGCTCCAGGTCCATTGATATTTACCCTATCTCATTCAGTTACACTCTGGCCTCTGACGTCATCATTTAAGTAAAAGGCTGCCCCCTAGCGACCGAATGGTCATTAGGAGCAACAAAGACGACGAAGGAGGAGCCATTCCCCGCCGAGTAAAGAACTGAAGAGGCAGAGGAGCAAGACCTGAAGACCGGGGATCCCACTGCAAGCAAGCTGACAGCAGAATCCAATCAGCATAAGAAGATTCTACACTTCAAGCAAGTCTTCCCAAGACAGATGACAGCAATGGGTGAGTGAATACATTTTTAATAATTTTTTTTTAAACACCACACACTACATCGCAATACACTTAGTATAGGACACGGGACCACCGGAGGTAAGTGTACACATTAGGGGGTAATATTGGTCAGGGAAAAGGTCTATTTTAACAGTGACACATTGTAATGTATATCGGTATGTTTTGTGTACACTGTATTTTTTTTTTATACACGCAGCACACAGCGCAGCATGGTTAGAAGCCTTACCATGCTGACGCTGATAGAACTACAAGACTAGGCAATGCTGCGCCTTGTAGTTCTATCAGCAAAGCATGGCAAAGGCTTTCAAGCATGCTGCACTTGGTGATTTTTTTAAACTCCCGCGAGTTGCCGCAATTTTTTCAGGGGCAAATCGTGGTGCTTTTCAATAAACCACAATTTAGACCTTGCAAAATCACTGCAACTCTTGTGGTGCTTTTAACCACAATTTAGACCTTGCAAAATCACTGCAACTCTTGTAAGTTATAAAAAATCGTCTCAAAAACGCATGTTAGTGAATTCGGTGAATTCACTGTTAAAATCGCATTCAAATCGCGGCGAGACGCTGTGAATTGAATTTGAAGGGAAAATTTGCCCTTTGTAAATATACCCCTTAGACATGCAAAAAGAGGCGTGTTTGTATATGTAAATGCGATTTCTGCCTGTCTGACACGCGCACATTTGTATCCCCATTAGTACGCGTTTACTTCATTTTACTTGTACCAGCACTGACCATGGTGCAAATATTTTCTTTTTTTTTTTTAACAATGATTTTCAGACATTTGAATAATTTTATTTTGTTTTCTATTTACAGCACATGGCACTTCTGACAGTACTAGACGCCTCATATATATGTTTTTAGTTGTTGATCTTGTAATTGTTGTTGATGTTGGCTTTGTTAGTGAAATTGTTTTGTTTTTTAAAATTTTAAGCACATGTCCGCATTCAACTCTGAATTGACTGACTGTATATTGCGTTCGCATATTAGTGCGCATATTAAGCTTAATTGTTAAATTAGTCGCAACCATAAAAGAGCGGGAAATACGCAACTTTGCAGCAGATGTCAGTCTCTTAAGCTTTGCACTTCCGTGTTGCGTGCGCACAAACACTGAATCAGCTCCCAATAATAAAAAGCAATTATGCTGACAAAGATATATGTTATATGACACCTGCTCACCCACACTAAGAAGAAATAAAACTGAGGTGAGATGAGAAAATGAGTTTCTGGCCATACTGTTAAAGGGAAGAGTTGGAAGATCTGATTCTGTAAGAACTGAAACTACCAGGGGTACAGAATCATACTCTTAATGCATGAGCCTATAATAGACAATTATTAGTTCTAGATGTTTTATTGATCTTAACTAAATCTGAGAATGCAAGCTGGTTTATTTAAAATGAACAAAATGTACCTATTCTCTGAAGTCCAAACTGACCAAATCCCTTTCCACGAACAAAGCCTTGGTAAACGTAGGTTCCCCCGGCAGCAGATTCAGAAGAAACCTGTATGTGAGAACAACACAGAACATTCATTCATCAGACATACTGTAAAAATGTTGTAAGTGTCAATCTTTAGCTGGGCAGTAATCATAATGTACAACCTTGGGGGGGATTTCCAGTTTGAATCTAATATTGTCATTAGTGATTTATATCACCAGCTATTGTGCAGCTGTAGTGGTCTTTCTACACTTTGAAGGATTAGTTCACTCATTGCAGGGGCTACTAGATTTGCTGACATATAAGCCATAGTGAGGAATCAAGGAATACAGGTGAAGCCTATAAAAGCACCAGACAAGGGATCAAGTTGGGGATGGTAAGATACAACAATCCACAATTAGTATTACACATATTTATATTCAGACATGCATTTTTGTGGATTGTGATTACTGTCCCACTAGAAAGAAGGCAGGATATATAGAATAGCAATTCATAAATAAATTCTACGATAATCAAACTTAATTAGATTAGATTAATTAGCTTATTATTCTACTATTATTATTAATACGCATGGATTAGCTATATAAACGTATTAGAATTAAGTTGCAAAGGTTTAGTGCACTGATGGAGTGTAGAGGATAATGGTTACCCCACCACCTACCAGCACCCTAGTTTTACAGTACAGGCTTTATGCAGGCCATGTTCAGACATTATGTAGATTGAAACATATCCACACATATGTAAAAATATTTTCTTTGTATACAGAAAGAAAAATGACTGCATTCTGTTGTATTTGTGTAACAGTATTATTAGTACTATTTTCTAAAGTAAAAAAAAAATACATTAAATTCAAATGTGATAAAAGATCTACTCTAAATGGATAATGCAAGGTGTTAATCTGGTTTCACATTGTGGTTATCATACAAGTGCACATGTTTTGTCTTTGGCATTAGCAGTATAGAAACATAGCATGTGACGGTAGATATGGGGCACTTATCTTTCTGCCCATCTGCTGTAAAACCTCAGAGACTATTACAATAGTGCCCTTCATTTATAATTAGAATAGCTTAATGTCTATTCCAGACATTCATATCATCAGTGTATTGAGGAGACAATGATGAGTTTCCTTATCATCTTATCATCTGCCTCTATTCTTATGTCTTTACTGCAATCAACGGCTATGCACTGGGATCCGCTTCAGGGCCAAGCATACCTTAAGATCTACCGTATTCCACAGCACTATTCATGTGTTATCAAAAAGCGATACTGGCATTATAGTATATATTACCGTTGCTACAACAAGAGATTAAAGTTTAGAAAATTCACAAATATCGCATCCAAAGTTCAAAGTCAAATTTTTCTAAACATGTACGAAAGTCACACTGTATATTACATTTGTTATTAAGAGTATGCAATGAAGCATGGTTGTATAATAAGATCATAAATTTCAGAAAACATACATGGCCATCCAAAGCCCAGCTCTCTATCTTGAACTTCTCCATGACGATGTCTTTTGGTCCCCGGATCTGATATGCTTGCAGAAAAAGATGAAATTCTTCCTTTTTGTAAATACCTTTGATAAATAAGGAAAAAATTATTAGAAGGCACAAAATGACAACACTAAAATGTCAGATGCAAACCAACTGGAGGGTAAGGCAGCAGGAAAAGGAGGGATCCAATTTTCAGTAAAAAGCATTTATGGACTTTTTTTTGGTTCTGCCAAATTGATCCATGCTATACACTATCCCATAATCAGGAGGATTGTCAAATATTGTATCCAGCTTTACTTCTACTCTACATGGTTGATTTGTAACTTGTAATAACATATAGGTACAGTACACACATGCATAAGATACAAAAGGACATGATACAACACTATGATGTAGGTTTGTTGAACACTGTGGTTCCTAGATTGTTTGTGGTATGATTAATAATGACTTGGTGATGTTAGACTCCCAAACTCACCTGACACATGCAACTCTACCCCACTATGATCAATCATGGTGGCATTGACCTTACTGTGTCCAACTTCATAACTGGTCACAGTGAGCATGGCGGGCTGTTTCCTTCCTTGATATTCATAAGATCCTTTCCAAAGAGAATCCTTGGCAAAGACATCGGCAGGAACTGCAAAGATAACAATAACAACGTATCTTCCATCTTCCTTCATTGTCAAAATAGTAATTTACCCATTTAACCCCAAAAATACAAAGTGCTGCAACAGGATTTCTTACCAGATATTTTTGGGATGGGTGGATCTTTAGCTGGAAAAATTGGTTTTCCACTGGGCCTGATATCAGCTAAAATTAAAAACAAAAAACAAAAGACTAAAGCTGTAGTCTAACAACTCAGTCCATTATATATTTGCATTACACAGAAAACCATACATTAGTGTTATTATGTGGGTAGAGAAATTCAAGTAATCGGACCGTATCCCGAACTGCGAGTAGATTTCATTTGTTAGTCTTTGCAACGTACAAGATTTGAGATCCAGAATTCCTTATGTGCGAGGGGAGTGCACACCTCCTACACTCCACTTGCACTTACTGGCCTTTAACATGCAAACCCCACCTTAAATCTCCATATGCAGAAAACCCATGTTTGGAATGGTGAATCCCACATAACGGTGTTGCATTGCCCCTACTGTACAATTACCATTCCATATCCCACCCTCCATGCATATCTCATATGCATAGTGAGTGGGCCCACCCCTGTGCAGAGACAGAGTATACGTAGGCACAGTACAGGTTGATAGGAGTCTTATGTATTGTATCATATCCTACATAAGTCTCCTACCATTATTAGTTCTGGATCCGGCCCATCGTTACAAGACAAAAGCAAATAAGATGATGCTGAAATGAAAGAGGTCCTTTGTGTGCATGTGGCATACAAATACTGGACAGCTTTATTGTACTCTAGAGTTTACCACTGAGCCACTCCCAATTCTAATTCTTCTACACATTTGATATTTACACTTTATTAAAATGCAACATTGGCTTTTAAACAAAAGTTGCACATTTTAATTGTCTTTGTTTGTAACTCTGAACCAGTCCTTCATGTCCTGTGTGTAGTAGATGTAAAGGGAATACATATATTATATATATTGAGTGTGCCCTTTGTGGCCATAGTGAAAATGTAGAGACTACACATCATCCATTATGTGCGGTTTAAAATACAGCACTAAAAGTACATCTCCATACCTATCAAATAGTGTCCATATGTTACTTAAGGTATCAGTTTTTGTTAATGTTTTTGTTAATGGCATGTGCCATATAACACATGACTCCCTTCAATGTCCAATAGCCATAAAACACTACAGAACACAGGAACAGAACTTTAATTAAGTTATACGTTTAGATCTGTCATCCCGAACATGTTGCAAATGCAGTACTAAAGCTACTAATATATCCAGTTTATGATGATGACATAATTTAATTTCAATATACAGTAAGCACTGGTCTACTCTATTGCCAAATTGAATGTGCACAGTCAGCAGGTGTGAAATAGAACACATCCACAGCGATCAGTAAGGAAAGATAAGATTTGTGAAGATTGGCCTTCATAAATTGTGATCTATTCAAAAGAAACTAACTGTATTCTTCTGCTACATTTCTTAATCTCACCATACATACCTCCCCTATCTATCTCAGCATACATCCCTCCCCTATCTATCTCAGCATACATACCTCCCCTATCTATCTCAGCATACATACCTCCCCTCAGAACACAGGAACAGAACTTTAATTAAGTTAAAAGTTTTGATCTGTCATCCCGAACATGTTGCAATTGCAGTACTAAAGCTACTAATATATCCAGTTTATGATGATGACATCATTGAATTTCAATATACATTAAGCACTGGTCTACTCTATTGCCAAATTGAATGTGCACAGTCAGCAATTGTGAAATAGAACACATCCTCAGCGATCAGTAAGGAAAGATAAGATTTGTGAAGATTGGCCTTCATAAATTGTGATCTACTCAAAAGAAACTAACTGTATTCTTCTGCTACATTTCTTAATCCTCAGCATACATACCTCCCCTATCTATCTCAGTATACATACCTCCCCTATCTATCTCAGTATACATACCTCCCCTATCTACCTCAGCATACATAACTCCCCTATCTATCTCAGCATACATACCTCCCCTATCTATCTCAGCATACATACCTCCCCTATCTATCTCAGCATACATACCTCCCCTATCTATCTCAGCATACATACCTCCCCTATCTATCTCAGCATACATACCTCCCCTATCTATCTCAGCATACATACCTCCCCTATCTATCTCAGCATACATACCTCCCCTATCTATCTCAGCATACATACCTCCCCTATCTATCTCAGCATACATACCTCCCCTATCTATCTCAGCATACATACCTCCCCTATCTATCTCAGCATACATACCTCCCCTATCTATCTCAGCATACATACCTCCCCTATCTATCTCAGCATACATACCTCCCCTATCTATCTCAGCATACATACCTCCCCTATCTATCTCAGCATACATACCTCCCCTATCTATCTCAGCATACATACCTCCCCTATCTATCTCAGCATACATACCTCCCCTATCTATCTCAGTATACATACCTCCCCTATCTCAGCATACATACCTCCCCTATCTATCTCAGTATACATACCTCCCCTATCTCAGCATACATACCTCCCCTGATTAACACCATAACTTAGAAAAAAAACACTTACCCAAACACACTGGAGGTTTGCCTGTCCAGGTTCCATCCACCCTGCAGGTTCTATGTTCTGATCCCCCAGTCAAATAAAACCCAGTTTGGCAAGTATAGATTAATGTGTAGCCCAGAGATGGTAGATCTAGTGCCCCGACATTGGCATGAGGGGGTGTTTCAGGTTGTCGGCAGTTATGGGCTATTGAAAACATAACAAATAAAATAGCCAGATAAGCTCTCTTCATCACAAACACAACTTCCTTCTTTACAAGAATTTGTAATATGGCATATCAATTTTAACATTATACTTAAAAATTGATCAAAATTGTAGATTTTACAATTTATAGTTTTTTTTACACAAGCTGAACTTACGAATGCACTCAGGTTGCACACCGCTCCATGTCAAATTTGGGAGACAGGTCCGCGTAGTAGAGCCCTGTAAGAGGTATCCCTTCTGACACTTGAATTGCACTGTACTGCCAACCTAATATTTACAGGGAGAGACATGGATAAGCGTCTTAGATTGTTTGGGATTTTCCTGTCCCAGATCACAGATGATTTGAGCAAAATACAATGTAAGTGATGTTGCCATTATGTTGATTACTTTCATGGACAAGGGTCATAAATTAATTAGAAGAGGGTATCCATTATTGGATCACTCTGATCAAAGGGATTTTGAAAAGAAAAACTGTTTCCATTCATCAATAGATTGACTGCTTAGATCTAAAACTGGCCGTGCACCACATGATAACCAGGCTGATTGTGCTGATTTGTATAATCATGGACCGATTTGTTGAAATGCAATCAAAACAGTCCAGTAATTTTCCTGCCAGATAATCAGATCACTAAGTATTTTCAGGATGACAATAATTTCTGTTTGTAAAATATAGTTTATTTCTTTCTTGAAGCCAGGAGCCTGTCACCTTTACCACACCCTCATAGGTTTGTTTAAGCCAGCAGAGTCAAAGTTCTACATTGGCCTTAATCAGATAATTATAATTGTCAATTTTGACTGAAGACTTGTGGGCTTTGTCTGGGGCTGCCAAGTTCTCTGTGTGAGCAAAGATCTTTTCTGATCACATTTTTGGATGGGCTGCAGCTCTGTCCAAATGCATGTCATGTTCCAGTTGTAATCATAGGTGAACATGCAATATGAGTCAACAGCTGAGATCCCAAGGGTGTCTACAGAGGCCAGGATTAGAATATGTTATGTCCACAGGAACCCTAGAATTCCAATATCGTACGGAAATATTGTTCTGTACGACCCATTAGCGTACAAAGGGACTGTGCTTCCCCTCCGCCCGCTAAATTGGGCGGGGGAAGTATGCAAAATGTACATTGTGGGAGGGGGCTCCCACACTTGTGCGGATCAGTGGTCGTACGGACCACTGATCCTCACGCTTGCATTAAGGTTGCCTTATGGCAATGTAAGTTGCCACACAGCAGACACAAGAGAGGGGCGTGACAGGGGGCGTGCACTCCACTCTCTCTCTCTCTCTCTGACGTAGAGACCCCCGCATGTATGGAAAGCATGTGGGGATCTAGATCCGGCCCTTAGAATGATTAAAATATATCAGTACTAACAAAAGCATATCTATTCGAGTGTAGCCACAAATGGCTATATTTACTAAACTGCAGAAAGGAAAAAATAGAGATGTTGCAGCCATTTTATAGTATGTAATAGGAAAGTGGGAGCTAGAATTTCTCCACTTTTCTTTTCTGCAGTTTAGTAAATCTAGTTCTAAGTCTAGATCACCTAATCCTATAAGACTCAAACTAGGAGGTGCTGGGTGATAAGAAGCACAAAAACCTTTGAATGTCTAGCCACAGCACCTAGGTATTCCTAAACCATCTAATATTATCATGAATGATTATTTAACATATTTTTCCATCATTTATCATCTAAACAATGAAAAATAAAAACCTAGAGATAGCTCTATATTGCAATATAGAATTTTAATGTGGACTTTGAGTAATCAGGCTGATCATTTTGTAAACTAAAACAAGACTCTCTTGGATAGATGATTATTGATCACATGCCATGAAGTGGATTTCTCTGCTCATGTTCACTATTTATGCTTAATGAGTAGTATTCCATTAATCGGTTTCTTTAAGGCAGATTGCAAGCTTCAGGATGTTTTTATGGTGATGTCTCTATTTTGGGTTATGGCATGGTGCTGTTAGGTTAAGACACATAATAAGTTGATTAAACAAAGTTTTTTTGGTTTAACAATTTGGTTATTTTAAGCTCTAAAGGAGACACAGACAACCTGCAGCAGTGGTTGGGTTGGTATGATGATTTGCATCATAATGGCAGTGTCTCTCGCTGTATATTCCTGAAAATCACGCATAGTTCAATGGGTACAAGGCAATGACCCACAAAACAGTCATGTACGGATGACCATTAGGTTCTCCTTAAAGCTATATTATGTCTACATAGATTACTTATTCATTATTTCTATCTTCCCATAATTCTCTAATTCCTGGGTGCTCGGGTTAAAGGGAATATTGATCAGTAACACAGTTTATGCAGTCAAGATGCGCAGTCAATGTTTGAATCAATTTCTGAATTGATGCATAGAACGCATCCTCTGCTCTACATGCACTTAATATAGACTACTTTTGTCCGTCTACACCAGGCAAAGAGTGATTGTGACTCTGCCAAAAGCTGTATAGGTTTTTACAGATCAGTTTCTTCCGCTGAAGCAGACGCCAATTGAGAATTCTCTTTTTTGTCTGAGGACTGCTGGCCAAAACACACAGCGTAATGCTATTCAGCTGAATCTGCAAGTAAACAAAACGCTATAGACATATTTATATTCTAATAATGTAACACTTCACTATGCAATACACCACCTGCTGAAGCAGAATGACTGGTGTCGCTATTGCTCTTTTGCAAACCCTTAAAATCAATGTTATTTAATACAACTTAATAAGAGTGAACCCAGACATCCGCTTCTGCTGTCCTCTAAACGTAGCAGAAGCAGAGATCTCAAGCTAGATACTCGCTGCATACTGACAGCTATGCAGACAAGGGGAGGTCATGCCCCTCAACCACCACCTAGTGTACATGCTGCACACAACCCGCTTCTTCCTGCCCAGCCAGCGGGAAAAAAACCAGCCACGTTTTGGATCCAACTCTGCATCTGGTTCAATGCTTAGACCCTTCATTGTACTTCATATCCTCAGATACTGAAATATAGCCGGGTCCTCAGATTGATAATTACATTAAGACCTGCTTGGCAATTACATGAATTCATTAGAAATGTATCAACCGCACACCACATCGTTTTCTCAATGAATCTATTGCTTAAGAATTACGAATTTGACGCAAGTACAAAAGGCAAATAATTCTTATAACTGGTTTATATATTTGAGAGCACTCAAAAATATATATTTT
>WWET01001038.1:23851-40794 GCA_011038615.1 Limnodynastes dumerilii
TATATGATATTAATGTGCCCGAGAACACTCAAATTAACATGCAGAGATTCAACAGGAAATTAGGTGTATCATTGGGCGAAAAATCTAAATTAGATTACAATAGAAAATGAATAATTACAACATAACCTTTAGTTCTATAAAAGTTAAAAACATGTATAATCCCCCTAAAAAATATTTGGCCAAATAAGGGAGTAGTTATTGCTGTTATAATTAAGTATCTTCTTAACCTAATATGCTGTATTCTTTTCTAATTATGAAATGTTTCAGTTGTATTTAAAAAGTCCAATAGCATTACATAAAAAGGATGGTTCTACCTGGAATCCCTGGGAGATATTCTGCATTCCAAAGGTTGGGATCCCTGGATCAGAGCAGGATGTGTGGGATGGATCTGTAATTGCAATATAAATTATTACTGAATCTATACATTCCTTTACAAAACATGTTGCTCTTATTAATAGTTTCTCACACAGGATGAAAAAAACTTACAGGTTTATTCTTGTTTTATGTTTTACAAGTCCTGAGAGTAATATTGGTGCTCAGATAATGACTTCTGTTAATGGAATTTTCTAAAAGACTAACAATATTTGAAAGCATTTGCTAATTAGCTTTCATTGTTCTGTAAGGTTGAAAATGGTCTCATCTCTTTTCTATTTTTCCCTTACACGAAAATCTGCAATTTAACCTAATCTACAAAAGCCAACTAACCATGTAAACGTTGAAAAAAAAACAAAAAATGGCATCATACTTGAAATGGAAAGTAAAATAAATATCTGAAACTTAATGATAATAATAATAATAATAATGGACCGGATCCATAGTTAGTAACGTTATGCCACTAACGCATGCAAGGTGCGTAAGTGGCATGATTGGACTGGAGGGTACATACGTTAGTTATGCTAGCGTATCTAGCATGGTACGGAACTTAGTTCCGTACAATGCCATTTTCTAGGAAATGTGGGCAGGGCGAAGCATGCTAATTGTACAGTGTAAAATGCTTTACTTAAGGCAGGCTTATGGCAGCGTAAGCAGCAATAAAGCCCGCATGAGAAAGGGGAATGACAGGGGGCCTTCACTCCCCTCTCTCTGTCGGACGGAAAGATTCCCGCACATACGGAAAGCGTGCGGGTGTCTGGATCTGGTCCAATAATAATAATAATAATAATAATAATAATAATATCACATCTTGAACACTTCAATACAGTAAGTATCTGATCAGCCAATTACAATTAACCAACTGGTAAACATTACAGTGTGATTGGCTAAACTTCATTATGAGATATTATTGTCTGTGTGCAATGCTTGTAAATGGACATGTGTATATAGAGAATGCATTGCCTATTTAATAGATCGCAACAAGTGCTATCGTTTAGACCAAAATAAAATTAAATGAATTTTAAAACAATATACATATAATAGATTTTTGGAAATAAATGAATGATTTACTAATAGCAATTAGTAACTTCTCAACAAATGTACCCTTTGATAGACCTATCCCTCTTAATATCTCAATAATAAGATCAGTGCTAAGACATCTGCAGGAATTATAATTTTGCAAAGATCTTCTCATTTAATAGGTGAGCCATCTTCAAGGATGTGTAGTTTGATTACCATACACATATAAACAACATTTGGCCTATTTATTCAACTAACAAATTGACTCATTATATTAAAATGAACTGACCAATGCAGCTTGGTTGAGTCCCGCTCCATGAGCCATCAGACTGGCAAAACCTGCGTGATGATCCCACCAAGACAAGGGGAGGGGGACATGAAAACGATATGGATGAACGATAATTGAAGCCTCTATCTACCCTTCGAGCATGAGCAGGGATGCCAGGGTCTCCACAAAACACAGCTGCAAAACAGTAGATATGTTAAATGAATGGAATCCATCTGTGACTTAAGTCTCCAACACTGAAATGCACGTTACTTACGGAAACATTGTGGAACTTCTCCCACCCAGGTCCTGTTGCTTTCACAAGTTAGGACAGCTGGCAAAGACAGCTGATATCCTTCTAAGCAGGTGTATGAAAGGCTTGACCCCCACAGAAAGTCTGAGCCCACTGCTTTGCCATTTGGGATGGAGGGAGGTGGTGGGCAAGTAATAGCTAAAAAACAGAGAGAACATAAAGTCTTCATTAAATAGGGTCAGTAATAGGGAAACAGCCTCCAGCCATCTCATTAATGGTACTGTACATTCATATGCCAAAAATGTTTTCAATCATAGTGTTCCTTGCTTATAGGAGGATACAGGATAACATAGGATAACATTGTGTTTTTTCACTTTCCTTTTTGTAACAGAATTTCTGAATGAAGGGTGAAAAAGTTGCAGAAAGCACCATGTCTCTTCACAGTTGCTGAAGGCAGGACACAATGACTGCTTCCATTTTCCAGAGCACTCTCTTATGAGAGTGCACATGCCTGAGCTCACACGGTTTTATCCTAACCTTTGCATAATGGTTTTGTGCCATTCCAGGTGCGATCCTTTGTGCAATAAAGAGTTGCCGCCCGGTCTGACTCCATCATATATCCAGGCAAACACTGGAAGGTCACTGTATGATTGTAGTGGTAATCATTGTCTAGACGGATGCCATTTGCTGGGGTGCCAGGATCCCCACAGTTGATTACTGGAGAAAACAAAAAAGTACAGACTTTCAGTAAATGAACTGATGCACTGACCTCCTCACTTCACCCAGAAAAGATCATTCATAACATGTAAGTGATCTTACCTGTGCACTCCGGAGCCGTGCCAGCCCATGTACCATTGACAGTGCAATCCCGCCTTAGAGGTCCACTGAAGTAGTAGCCCTCACGGCACTCATAAATGACAGAGCTAGAAAAAACTAGCCCATCATTGAAAACAACACGTGAGTTACTAGGCGTCCCTGGATTTCCACATGAAATCACTGCAAAGAACAAAAAGAAAGGTAAAAATAAGCTAAAGAAAACCCATAAAAATAACAATACAAGTAATAAACCTGTAGTTTACATATGCACCTCCCTTCCTCTACAGCTGTCTATAGTTATAGCTGCTGTATTACGTTTTTTATGCTAGGTCATCCTGCAGTGTTTTTTCTAGCAAGAGCAAACATTTTCCTTCCTTGACCGATTTAAATCTAGTTCTTACTATGTAACATGCTGGATATCATTTGTATAATGCACTGATGATGGCAATAATTGGAAACTTGTAAGGGAGGGAATGGATGAAAGAGAATACAGTTTTATTTTTTAATTATAAAGCACCCGCAGGCTAGGAAGCATAGTAAATGGGGCATGGAAGTCACTCCCTACACTGCAATGTGACATTGACAAAGAGATAGAGACAGCAAACACATCTATTCCTTATAGGACGGTTTCAGTAAAGAGCTGAGGCATAATATGTGGTGTTTCCCATTCCTCATGCTTTATGACATAACTCAATATATTTAATTAGTACAGTCTATAGGTAATGTGACCACAGGTGGCACCAAGTTCATGGATGATTGCTTACTTGCTTCACAAAAAGTGAATATAATCATATTAAAGTCACCCGATAGGACACACAAACATATTTATCATTTTGTGAAACTACTTGTCATTTGGCACAATGAAAACGGCTGCAACAGGGATATATTCCATTAAATATAAAAAAATAATATTGGATACTGAAGTGAATGAAGAAAAGTAATGAAAAGTAATAATTTGGCCACTGTGGTTTATAGTTTCCACAAAAAGAACTTGCTGCAACTACGGCCAATTGGGATGCTCCCATTGTATGTAGCCCAGAAACGTGAGTTTCATTAGCCATACAGGGGATTTGAATTAAAAAGCAGTTTATTGTTGTCCAGTTAGATTGTTATAGTTTATTATATAGAGAAGGACAGGCTACATGATCATGTGTTAATGTATCACTGATAAATTCAGAGCACAGCCTTATTATCAGTTGATAGTATAGTATTTGCTGAATCTAGATTTGCTGTTACATGGGCCCTCCTTCATCTACATGCATATTTTTACAATCAGTTAAACTGCGCATGTCCGTAACCCAAATTTATGCACGGAAACCATGGCCGACTTATTCACAGACATGGACGTCACACTTAGGACTGATGCACGCATCGACACGGAATGAGTCCCACATGCTTGCCTAGAGGAGCAAGACTCCTAATGCAAATGAGCTGCATACAGGCTACTTATACACAGAATAGGTGTTCCAACAGAGTTAGGACTGATTCACAAGTAGGATTGCCTTGCGTAAACTAACATACACACAGGAAAAGTTAGGGTAGCCCTTGACCACTCTTAAGTTGATAAACTGTGTGGTTTAGTGTGAGGCCATGTGTCATCACCTACTTAACTGAGGCCACACCTGCTGCGTATTATATACATCAATAGATGTGTTTTTTAAATGAAACAAATAAAGGCTCATTTTTGAAATCCTATACTGATTTTACATTTTGTGCAAGACTTTATCCTTATAAAGGTGCCCTTTTTTTGTTTTAGTTTTTGAAGGCTTTTTATTCCTTAAAATTTTGTGACCAAACACAATTACATTTACTTATAATTAACTGTATTGGTTGTTTGTGTTGTTTATCTTGTTTAAGTGTAACATTTTAAAATGTTTATGAAAGTCTCTATATGTAGTGGATCATTGTATTCCTTACATCATGTAGTATGCGTTTATGCATTTTGTTAAGTATGTCATGATTATTTCCATTAAAAGTTGTATTTTTATGTTTACATATGTTAGAGAGTAGGTGATGTTTAAAAAAAATAAAAATTATATATATATATATATATATATATATATTTAATTTTTTTTTACATTATAAAGCATCCGTCTTCTCTATATATATGCACAGTTCTATCTGTGTGAATGTTTTTTTTTGTTTTATTTCTAAATCTATGATCGTGCCACCTCAAGAGGCATAATATACCTAAATATACTCAGCAAAGACATACGTCCTTACGTAGCATTCCAATACAGGGGGAGTGGTTAACCGGGTTCTTAATCTGAATCAGTATTGTAGATATTTCATGTGCGTATATTTAGGTAAGTTTGCAATTTCCCTATTAACTGTGAATCAGGTCTATGACGAGACACATATCTACAACTTTAAGTTAAGAGATGGCACATTTGAGGAAATTAGAAAGCTATGGACACGAAGGCTTTACCTTCTGTAAATTGATAAAGTCAAATTATCATGAAGTAAACTGAGGACAAAGTATCAGCACTGTTGGACTCAGATTGTATTAAAGCATTGTATGCTGTGACAATACCTTCACACTCTGGCTGTAGTCCACTCCATGATCCACTGAAGAGACATTTTCTTTCTGCAGATCCCCGCAGAATGTAACCAGCCTCACAGCTAAAGCGCACTACACTGTCTACTGTAAAGTCATCACCCAGACGAAGTCCATGCGATGGAACTCCAGGGTCCCCACACTCACCGGAATTCCCCCCTAAGATAAAAAAAAAATAAACATCACATCTTGTATTTAAAATCAGCACCAATGCGGGGTCACTGGACACCACTAGACAAAGCTTTAGACCATTGATTTCCTGTAGCAGCGCTTATCTAAGCTTCTCATATGCCATGTCCCTGAACACCTTTACACCCCCCTTCCTCTCAGGGCCCTGCCTTAACCTGCCTAGTGGTAGCACCAGGCCTGAACCTAATAATAATAAAGAAACAATGTATTACTTCTCTTTGTATGGAAATAGGAAAGAGGATAGGGCTCTGGGCTCTTACTGCTTTTCATGATATCGAGTGGCTTTAGATTTCTTCTTAGCCAGCAAATAAAATGCCTTAACAGGTCAATAATGCTATGCATTGTACCTGGCAATCCTGTAGACATTTTAAATATTTAATATCACATTAATATTAATGTGATGTAACATAGTAACAACATTATAACACAGCCAGGTTTGCTGCCATAGACAAAATATTGATTTAAGCCTTATAAGAGCACATCTTGACAGAAAAAAACAAACAAAAAAAACCCCAGCCATTTTGACAAAAATACATTTAAGAACATATAAAATAGCTGAATATATAACTTGATATGTGCTCCCATTTACAGTGCATTTTTATTTTTGTCACAATTCAAAAAAACATCTTTAAAAGACTGAGAAAGTTTGCTCAATGTCAGATTTGCTAACATGTCAAATCTGGTCTCCTTAATTAATTAATTTAAATATAGAATAAAGGACATTCTGACTGCACCCATAATTTACTCTAATATGGCATTTTTATTCATCTCTAAATGTAAGGATAATATGTTTTTAATCTGAAAGCCACAAAGTCCTGGGGGTAGCATGGTCTAGCAGCATAGAGGTTAATAAACACAATACTCATTCCAATACTTACATTAATCATCCTAAAATACTTAACAGATTTCCTTTCATTTTACTGCAGCATGAAACATGGGCTATAAAGATCTAGGGTTTATGAGTTGTGACATAAAACTGCAGGGCAGATTCATAAAAAGGAAGGATTGGTAAAAACATACCATAGAGAGAAACAAAGATGTAAGATTTCAAATAATGTTTCAAGGTTATCAAGCATTGCAAGCTGAGTAGACTGAAAAATTTACAAGACTCATGGGGCCAGATTTACTAAGATGTGGTAAAGAAAAAGTGGAGATGTTGCCCATAGCAACCAATCAGATTCAAACTGACATTTTCTAGTAATGTAAAAGGAAAATGAGAGCTAGAATCTGATTGGTTGCTATAGGCAACATCTCCACAATTCCTTTCCTGCAGCTTAGTAAATCTGGCCCCTGATGTGTTGGTTATGTGATAGTTAACCCTAACAGTTCTGCTATATAGCTTCTGAGGCAAGAAGTAAATTGCTCAACAGAAACTAAATTACTTTAAAATATTTGCTTACTTTCTTGCATGTTGGACATTACCCCTGTTTAAAACCCCTATATACAAGCAGTTCCACTGCTTGTCACAGTGGTGGTTGTTGCTATGCCAGGATTGCCAACTCCGGTACCCCAGGAGAGCCGGCAAACCTCCCGCAAGTCCCCCCAGCAGTGCGTAACTACTGTAATCCCTAGTGTTACTAGGGATGTGCGGGGCTTGATGACATCATCAAGCCCCGCACATTCCTAGTAAAGCTAGGGATTACAGGAGTGAGTGACAGGGGGCAGGGTTTAAGGACGCTTTTTGCATAAATTGCATCATTAAGCCCTGTCCCTTGCAAAAATCTATGGCTACCCTCCGGGTTCTCCCGGAGTGAAGCTTTAAAAAGTCGGCAACCCTGCGCTATACTATATGTTGATGTATGTCTGTCATTTAAAAAATGGAGGACTAGCAGTAACACATCACAGAGTCCTACTGAATTCACCCTACTTGCATCTGCAGAAGTTGTTTATGTTCCAGAGTCAGTATAATAGGCCTATACCAATATAAAGAAATATTTTGACAATTGAAACTGTTACCACATGGATTAAAAAGTATATGTATGAGTATGGTTAAAGAAATTTTGAACTTTCTTTTTGAACTGTTACTGAGATGCCAATTACTGTATGAAAATAGGGCATACACAGTATGAAAATAGACATTCACAGTTTGATTTCTACTGTCTACACTGGGTCTGTATTATGAAACCTGAGACACAGTTTTATTCTGATGACAAAATTATGAATTCTTAGTAAACACATATACATATTATAGCACGTTAAATTATGGAGTGAGTTCATACTTCATTGAGAGTTAAAAACACCTCTTTTATTGTATGTTATCTCGAGGAGGACTGGACAGAAATATCAGATTTAAAATGAGCATACCTGAGCAGTGTGGCAAGAAGCCACTCCAACGCCCGTCCAACTGGCAAGTACGAGTAGAGTTCCCTATCAGGGTTCGCTTGCCAAGACAGCTGTAATGTACAACAGAGCCCACAGTATATCTTCTTCCCGAAACCTGGGCATTGGGTGGAATGCCAGGGGAGCCACAAGAGATCACTAAGAGAATATAATAGCTATGATGAATGAAGGAAAGGTTTTACAAGTGACATACATTTGTTCTGCCACTGCAGAATCTACATTGTGTTTGTAAGTTCAGAAACTGCAATGATGTTATTTCACTCTCGATGAGAAAAATGTACATTAAATGAATTGTACTTACATAGACAGCTGGGAAGATCTCGATCCCAAGTGCCATCTCCTTGGCAAGAAAGAACATGCGTTCCCATTAAATAGTAACCATGGCTACATTCATAGGATACAGATGTTCCAAAACTGAATCGATCAGGGCCTCTCTGCAGTACCCGTCTGAGACCATTCTCAACATGACCTGGATCTGTACAGTTCAAGACTGGTAAAGAAAATATAGAAGTGTATAAGAGTTGATTGAAATTTACAATAGAACTTTTAAAATATAAAAATTTTGGAATTCCACTGTCATGGAACTAAAGACTGACTTGAGGGAGGTCATCCACCTTCACAAAACAAACATCTTTACTTTAATATGCATAACCAGATATAGTCAATATAGTGGTGGACCCTTTAAATAACTTTAAAAAAAGAAATAACACAGACTTGTAATGTGTCTTTGGCTCCAGGTAAATTGCTATGAAACCAGCCTCCCTTCATACTACAGCAGGTTTTTTAATTGGTGGCCTGCAATGGACCAGGCACTACATATTAGAACTGGGTTTGTAGGTCCGGTAGGAAGTTCAGGATTTCTTTTACCTTTTTAATGTCTAAATGTAAACATTTTGTTTTAACATTGATTGATATCTTTTGACATTGAGTTATACTTTAAAGGTGATCATTTGTTTAATTGCCAGCTTTGTCTCCTCTCTTTCCATAATGAATGATAAATGAAGCTGAATGGAGACTTTAACAAAGTCTTAAATCTGGAACCATACATCATGGTACCAAGGAGCATCTATAAATTCCTATTTAAAAAATCCAGAATTATAATAATTGTATCTGTTATGGAGATCAAGTAGCAGGGTGTGGAGTCTAACCAAGACTTTAGTATGCATTAAGTCCCCTGATGGTGACAGGCTTAGCTGCAGTCTTTCGGCAGGTCGTGGTCCCTGACCCCATCACCAAAGAGGTGAAGACTGCTACATGGATTAATGGCTAGTAAGTCACTACACAGTAAGTGTAGAGGCCAAGGTAGTAGATAGCTTGAGACATGCCACAGGAATGGAAAGTTCTAGCAAGAAGCAGTTCTAGGGTGAAGGTGATTTAGCACATAGATTGCCAACAGGTATAATCGGTAAGAGATGGAAACAGTACTGGACTGCAGATGGTAAAGCACAGAGATACCAAACAGGTATAGACACAAAGAAGAGCAAAATAAGTGGGAAGGTGGTAAGGCAGAAACGCAATGGGGTAAAAGGAACCAGGAGCGAGCCAGGAGGAGTCAAGAACATGAGGCAAGAAGAACAAAACATAACACAGGTGATTGCAGTTGAGACAAAAATGTCATAACCAGCACCCTAAGAAAGGGTAGCAAGATATTAATGGGAACACTGAGCAGAGAGGGAAGGCCCCATCCAACTCAGTGCTGCCCTAATTGATAAGCAACCACAATGAAGACTCATTGCGACTTTATCACCAGTTCATGACAGTAGCTGGGGTACATGCAAAAAAACTAAATGTGGAAGGTTATAGTGGAGACAAGGTACAATTTGAGAAACAATTCAATAGGACTGAATAGGGGTGCATTACTGATGTAGAGATTACACGTAGAATACCATTAACAGGCTCATATAGCAATCGGACTTTGTAACTGTATATAACACCCAGTAGTCTGACAGCAAAGCACAGAATACAGAACATTGGGGTAGATCCAGAACTACGTTTGCCGTACGTTTATTCGCGGAGCATATTTTCGTGCGCGTAAATTCGCTACACTACCCTCGGCACACCCCTTGAACGTACGTATTTTGTCAAGATACGCTTCCCAAACCCTACCTTAACTTTTTCACACGTAACCGCTGTCATACGCACACGTACAGTCATACGCACACGTAGGTATGGCCTGGACGAATTTACGCAGCTTAGCACGCCCATACTGTACACTTTAAATACAACCCCCGCCTACTTCACATATTTCAGACGTATTTTGTTGCAACGTAAAATTGGCACGCCCACACGTAAGTATTTACGTGACACATACGTGAATGGCCCATGCGTTCACAGTTACGCTACATTAATGTGCGTATTTTCTATGGTGCGCATGCGCAGTGCGTATAAAACAGTGATTTTACGTCTCAGCCATGCGTAAATTCGCTGTGAGGCGTAGTTCTGGATCAGGCCCATTGCTTGGAATAAACAAACAACTACATACAGTACTAAAAAGACAAGTATTGTTATTAACAATTAAAATTAAACAATACCAAGCAACAGAAGAGAGAGAAAGTGAGAATGGAGAAGGGAAAAGCATAACAGTCGGAAGGATCAAAGAAACGGGAGTCTGCATCCTGGGGGAGGATTATAGCTGTCCACTGCTGTTCCTTCAAAGCAACACCACACTACTGATATATACCATAATTCCAACAAACTGTAAATATCTCTGAGGTGTTTCTGTAACATGGTCATTTGTCAGGAGTTTAAAGTAGTTACTGCACTTCTACATTACTTACTTCTGCATGTTGGCATGGCATGACTCCACTGCCCATTGGCTTGGCACTGAGCCTGAACTGCACCCTCCATAACATAACCAGGGTTACATACAAACTTTACAATGTCGTTGAGGTTAAACTGTGATCCTTGCGTTATTCCATTGCCAGGATTTCCAGGGTGCCCACAAGTGATTGCTGCAACAGGCAATACAGAAAGCGAAATGAGAACACACAATGACACTGTTAATAAAACATATAATTGCCCAAGATCTTCTCTCCCAACCAAGCACGTTACCCATTATTGTCATAGTGGACTGATGATCTGGAAACTGTCTTTGTATCCACAGAGAGAGCTATACAAGACTGCTTTTTCCAGTGATGATTTATTTTCTACTTGTAGTCAACACTGTTATATAACAAAGTGACAATGACATTGCATCTTATGCACCATAATCTGCTCACTTATCATAACAAGGGCAGGTATAATATGCCATACGAAGTGTCTATGCTATATTTTTCCCCAGAATAAAAAAGGAAAGCATGGCAGTGATTTATGTTTTACACCCCAATAAGGAGCATCAGGATTGGGGGCAATGTAGCATGAAGTGATGTAATCTAGGGAACTCCCTGCAAGACACCAGATGGTAGATGACTGACAGACCTGCATGATTAAAATGCTAACTTTTATTTTATCAATATTATCACAAATTCTCAGCTTCTCTCAGTGATAATGGGATGTCACATTGTCAATGAGAGGCACTGACAGTCAGCACTATTTACAGGGCACCCCCCGCTCTCCCATTTGTGAAGAACACCAAGAGGAAGCACAAATAAAGAAAGAAAGGCTCAAACAGGTGAGGAAAGTAAAAGATGACTTGATTGCTGCTCATGCAAGAGAGATTCCAATTTGTAGATGTGCTATGTCTCTATGACTTTCACTGGATGGTTGTAAAAGTGACATCCTGTCAATGCTTATTGGAGTTGACATGGAGTAGAAGTTATTTCTCTTTGCTTTCTCTTTTGTTTAACTTTATTTATTTCTTTTCTGCTACATTCTGTCTGTGGAATGTTTCTAAGCAATGATTCTCATTTCTAATGATTCATGTGCCCCCTACTCTAAAGATGATTCTGTCAGAAAATGATACAACTTCACTTCACTTTAGTGAACTGTAACAAAGGAATGAGTCCACTGTTCACAAGTAATAACAGAAAATCCTACACATAAACAATGTTTAAAAGTCCACTCTGAAAGGCAAAGTATGTACATTACAACACAACTGGTCTGGTTGGAAGCATTCTTATATTCTGCAGTGCACTATGGTTTTAACGGAGGTCCACTAACTCCTCAGCCTACTGTTATTCATTTTATACTTACGCACACAGATGGGAGCCCTCTCTGACCAGCGATGGTCTTGCTGACATATTCTTACGGACTTTCCAATCAGTCTGAAGCCTGCATTACAATGGTATACCACACTGTCTCGATAATTATAGTTCTGCCCATCAATCAAGCCATTAACAATAGGTTCTGGGGTGCCGCAATGACCAGCTGTGTAAATTAAACAATTGTTAATATATTAAAACTTTCCATAATAACAAAAACACTTTCTCTGCCAAAGGATTTCAAATTTTATTTTAATTTATTTTCTTATTTGTAACTTTCTGTTGTGCCAGTTTGTTTGCAAAAAGACTTCAGAGGAACCTTTCAGCAGTGCTTTTAATAAGAGTACATAAAGGAAATATGTATGAAGAAATCATCCCCTTGGTTAAACATTAGTGACTCTTACATTTATATTTGTAAATAATTCATATCTTTTTATTTTTACATGAATTTTGTATGTTAATGGTTCGTTAACACGTAAATGCAACATGTATGTCAAAACACTATGGTCATGTTTCTACCTGTTTCCCTGATATTACAAACCTGTCACTTTCCTGTCTTTCTAAAATAAAATGGTTCAAAACGCCTCTTATAATATTTTAACATTAACATATAAAGTCTAAAGGAGAAGAAAGGATAGTAAAAATTATGTAATATGACATAATAAAGAATAGGTATTTATTTATTTATTTAAATATAAGTTTTATTTATGTATTTCAATTCAAAGTACAAGAAAATATATTACTCTATAGCTGATCAAAGTAAAAAGAGGATTTTGGTACTTACCAGTAAATCCCTTTCTCTGAGTCCATCTGAGGGACACTGGGGTTAATAGGGCCTGGTCAGGAGTGGGCACTAAACAGTTAAAAGCTTTTGACTGTACTGACTAGACATTTTAGTGCCAGGGGCAAAAAGAGAAAACGGTGCCCCCAACAATAAATTGGTAACCAGCTTAACCTTAAAAATGTGCTTACTTCCACCCCAATTCACCTTTGTGCCCTGGGTGGCTGCCCCTATCGCCCACACCTAGTTATGGATCTGACTCCTGCTCATTACAACCACTGCTGAAGCGAGCAACTTTTTTGAAAGCCATAAAGGAACACAGGACCACGGTCCTGAACTAACATACAGCAGAACTAAAAAAGACTACCATCTGAGAAAATTAATCCCAACAGAAGAAGCATAAAAGAAAAACATACTGGAAAAACAAACAGTTTAATGATAACTCTAAATAGAGACCCGAATAAAGGGGGAGAAGCCCAGTGTCCCCCACATAGACTATACAATATACAATAGGGACATCCTAAAGCAGTACCTAAGGGAGGGAGCTCTAAGGCAAAGCTGATCGGAGGACCATTCTACTGAATTCAGCATCCCTATATGCAAACACCTGAAATCTATATAATTTAGTAAAGGTGTGGACTGAGGACCAGGTTGCCACCTGTTCTGCTGAAACACCCTGACTCGCCGCACAGAAAGTGCTCATCATCCTGGTAGAGAGCACGGATACTCTTTGAGGAATCTGATCGCTAGAAGTAGAATACACCCTGGTGATTGTGGGCCTGATCCAACAAGCGATAGATTGTTTAGAAGTTGGCTACCCTTTCTTCTGAGCGTTATAGAGAACAAAAAGTGTTCGCTTCATATAAGTCTTTAGAATCCGATTTCCGGCAGAGTCTACCCTTCAGAGGAACTGGAAACTGATATGACAAATCTCCTGATCTGATACCACCTTAGAATGGAAAGAAGGAATAGTTTGCAACACCACTCTAACATGGTAGAAAACTAAGAAGGGGCTTTACAGGAAAATGCCCACAGGCTCATTCTGTAATGCTGAAAGGACTAAGTTTAGGATCCATGGAGAAACTGGACAAAAGGAGCCTGAATCCTCAAAACTCCCTGTAAAAATATTTGGATCTCCAGAGAGGTTGCCAGCTCTTTCTGAAAACAAATAGACAAAGCCAAGATCTGGACCTTTAGGAAATCCAGTTGCAATGTACTTCCTACAAATCCTATGATAGTGGGACAACGATACTGGCTTACAAACCCTAATCATGGTCTGAATAACCCCAGCTGCTAGAAGGCTGGTATCAACAGCTACACCGTTAAAGCCAGATGAGGTAGGTCCTGATGATATAAGGGGCTCTTTTCTAGCAGACGCCTTGACCTTATGCCATCTGTAGAACGTCTGAAAACCATGCCCTCCTGGGCCATTACGGTGCTTTCAGAATTACTGGATGTCACTCTGCTTTTATATATTTAAGCACCCTGTGGATTAAAGGTAAAGGGGGAAATACATAAACCAGTCTAAAGTTCCACAATATGGTGAGTACACATGTAGGGGGGTCCCTTGTCCTGGATATGAATCCTGAGACCTCCTTGTTGTGATGGGATGCCATCATATCCA
The DNA here is from genome assembly GCA_011038615.1 of Limnodynastes dumerilii. Taxonomy (NCBI): domain Eukaryota; kingdom Metazoa; phylum Chordata; class Amphibia; order Anura; family Limnodynastidae; genus Limnodynastes; species Limnodynastes dumerilii. The sequence goes on from WWET01001038.1 coordinate 38,208, forward strand.
GATCTGGAAGTCCTCAATGTTGAACTATCTGGTACTATCCTATTGCCAAATAAGAAGTCGGACTCTATGTTCTTGACCTGGTGTGAAAGCTGCTGAGATTGCAGTCAGGTGACTTTCTGTCCAGAACAGAATGCGCCCTGCTTCTCTCATGGTTAAAGCACTCTTGGTGTAGTGGGAGTCCCCGCTCCGATGGACTGCCTTTAGAAAAAAAAGACAGCTGAAAGTTCCGATCGGCATACTCACCCAGTTGCTGACAGCTCCCGAGAGGTGAGTAACCTCTCCGAGGACTTTTAGTGTTAGGGGGGAAGGGGGGGTAGAGTTAGGCTCTTAGAAAGGGAAGGTTAAGGTTAGGGCCATAGAAGGGGAGAACTAGGGTCAGGCTGCGGGGAGGGGGGGGGGGCTAAGGTTTAGATTATAGAGAAGGGGGGATTAGGGGCAGGCTAGGGAGAAGGGGGTGAGGGCGGCGGGGGGGGGGGGGGGTCTAAGGTTTAGATTATAGAGAAGGGAGTATTAGGGTCAGGCTAGGGAGAAGGGAGGGTTAGGGTTAGGTTAATGGAAGGGGAGAGTTAGGATCAGAATTAGGGGAAAGGTTGGGGTTAGTTTTTTTTACACTTACCTATAGGCGCTAGAGGGCACCCTTTTATAGAAAATATGACATCATAAACACTAGAGCGCTCACTAGAGCCCCGTAATGTATATGACGTCATATTTTCTATAAAAGGGTGCCCTCTAGTGACAGAACGATCATTAGTAGCGGCGCCCCAGAAGTGGAAGGAGGATGTTGTGGCAAGTGCCAGAAGAGGCCAAAGACTAGCTGCAAGCACCAGACCATCCTCTTCCAGCAAGCTGACAAGCATCTCCAATCAACATTACAAGAAGAACTTCAAAGAAAGAAGAAACTCCAAGTAAATCATTCCAAGAGAGATGACTGCTAAACAGTGATTCGCTACTTGACTTTTTATTTTATTACACATTTTAAAAGCAACCTACACTTTTTAACATTTTTTTTTAACGGTGGCTAACATTAAAGTATAAATACACAGTAAGGGACACTTTTTTTTAACATTTTAGTCATGTTTAAAAATGTATTGTTAGGTAATGTAATGTTTATTGGGGGAAATATTTTATTTTATTAGGGATACATTACACATTAGATTGTAGAATTTTGACGCTTACACTACTATAAGGATTAGCATGGCCACAAACATATGGCCATGCTTTGCCTTATAGTAGTATAAGTTATAAGTGATAGAATAATGCATGCTGATTTTGAAATGGATAATCGCCATGCTTTTCAATAGAAAAGCATGGCGATTTGTCCATTTTAAAATCAATCAACATCGACGCCGATTAGGAATCGCTCCCAAAAATCCGGGCATAGTAAATGTTGCAATTTTTGTAAAAACATCTAGCGATTCATAATTGCAACTCAAAATCGACCTTACTAAATGAGGCCCCTGGAGTTTCCGGACCTTGGTCTGGGGAAGGAACACACATTGCTGACAGGTGTCAAAGATCATTCCCAAGAACACCATCTGTTGACTCAGGAGTAGATTTGACTTGGGCAGATTGAGAATCCACCCATGCTCCACTCACACCTGGTGGATCATGTCTAGATGGTGACATAAGATCTCCTGTGGTGGAGCCTTGAGAAGAAGGTAATCTAAATAAGGAATGATTGTAATTTCTTGAGAATGCAAAAGAGACGCTTTTACTGCTATTATTTTTGTAAAGACTCTGGGGAGCTGTGGCTAGGCTGAACAGCAAGGCCAGGAACTGATAGTGTCCTCTCAGGATCGCAAACCTCAGTAGGGACTGGTGCCCCTTCCAGATTGGTACGTGAAGGTACTCATCCTTTAAATCTATTGAGGCTAAGAATTACTCTTTCTCCATTCCCACTATGACTGAGCGAAGGGACTCCATTTGGAATCTTGTGATCCTAATGCAGGTGTTCAGGTCTTTGAGATTTAGGAAGGGACATAAGGAGCTGTCTGGCTTGGAGACCAAAAATAAATTTGAATAGAAGACTTTCGAGCAAAGAGGGAATCCAGGAATTAACAACTGAGCTCTAACAGCTTGATCTCGAGGTGGAGGAGAAACAAAAAAACAGTGAGGAGAGGGCTCTCTGAGGTCTATAACATAACCTCTGGAAAGGATCCCCCAAACCCACTGGTTTTTGGAGGAAGACAGCCACTTGTCCAGAAAGAAAAAGAGCCTACCTCCTAGGCAGAAGGAAACAGATGGGCATGGTCATTTGGTAGTCTTTTGTTTCTTTTTGATGATGAGTCCAGGATTGCTTGCCTCTTCTGGCACTTCCTCTGGCAGGAGAGAAGCTACGAGACCTTCCCTGTAAAAACTGCCCTCTGATGGCAAAAACACCACTGAGCGCTGGGTGAAAGGATCTGAATTGGGATCATCTAATTCCTCTCTTGGAGTCTGAGTATTCATATTATCCAGCTATGGGCCAAACAAAAGAGAACCTTCAAAAGGAAGCACATACGCAGACCAAGACTGAAGAGCCATAATGCTACTCTGGCAGCTACTGAGGAGCCTGCAGCATCCCTAATCTGTTCCCCCACAGAGATAA
>WWET01001038.1:52451-75993 GCA_011038615.1 Limnodynastes dumerilii
CCCCCCCCCCATGGGAGTTTGTATTCAGCAGGGAGCTCTGAGCGCAGCGGTAGCGAAGGTCTGAATCCAGTTCATAATTAGACCACCACAAAAGCAGCATTTTATTATAGCTAAGATCGGAAAATACCCGAATAACCAGTATGGATCTGGATCCCGAATTCCATACTGGGAGCATTTCCTTGGGATGAGACAGGGAGTCATGCGGACAGCTCATATGCAAAGTGGGAAGGGGGAGGAATGCAAATAGTATAGTGAGGGTGCGCTTAGCGGTTTACATGAGGACAGAATGTAAATTTAAAGGTAAGGGGTCTGCTGTTGTTATTCCTTGCAGGTGACTGTAGTGGCCAACCCTTGTCTGCAAGGAAGTTTAGATACAGCAAGGAACTGTAAGTCTTGTTGTGGTCCAATAATATAATATGTATACTTCTATATTCTATCTTTTAGCACGCAAACACTCATCTTAAGCCCTTAAGATACAATATGTACTTTTATTTTATTACACATGGTTTTCATTAGACGTATTAATAATGATTAAGTTAAAGATTGCAATAAGCTGCCTTACCATCAAATATGTCAAACTCGTCATACTGCTTCTCACTTAGAAAGTACTCCACAGTAAGTGTGACATTGTATCCAGCTTCAACTTTAATAAGCCAGGAGCATGTCTGGAACTGGGGATAAGTGCCAGGGTAACTTTGGCTCAGGATGACACCAGTGGAATCCGTAAGAATCTCAATAGATGGACAAAGTACTAAGATATATATAAAAAAAAGAACATTGAAGTAAATGCGACAGCTAAATAAATATAAAAAACGCATCTGACACGGCTGGACAGATAATGACCCAGGCTTTTTAATCAATATACAGTAACTGAACTACAATACAGCTTGTAACTAATAATAAGGGACTGAACTTAAAACCTCTGTGCGTGACTCGCCTCTCGTGCCATAAGGCAGCCTTAAGTCACACGTGTGCATCAACGGTCCGTCATTTTCTTTGGAGGTCCAATCGCAAAGAAATTATATATCTGAATCCAACCCTAACTGTCTATTTAAACATAAAGGACGTCTTTCTTACCTTCACAGGATGGTGGAGGTTCCTCAAACTGTAAGTGGGTTCCAAGGCGACAGATCAAGATTTCAGGCCCCACCAATGTGAACCCTGGGAGGCATTTGTATCGAACAATGTCACCTGGGGACATAAACATTGCACACTGACTCATCGGAGAATTTTTCTTTATTATGATTTTGATTAATTGTAACTGGGTATGCACAGACGGCGTGAATGTTATTATGGAGCAAGCCTTATAGCGTGACATTCAGACTATTTATTTATTTATGAAGAAGGTATTCCCATTTGTTTCATCAGCAGATACTTTCAATACATTTTATTTTTTTGAAAGTTGTACAGATACCATTCAGAAAGCATGGTGAAAAAAAATGGGAACTAATTATTTAGTGCCGGTAGGGTAACTGTTGGCGCTTTGAACATCACACTAACACACTAGACCCGTTCTAATATGTGTATTAGTAGATTGACATTGGGCCTGATCCAGAGCTACGGCCGTCGTCGCTAGTACGGCGGCCGTAGCCGTACTGCGCATGCTCATTGAGGCATAGCAATCGAAATCCCAGCCAGTTATGCCTCATTGAGGCATAGCAATCGAAATCCCAGCCAGTTATGCCTCATTGAGGCATAGCAATCGAAATCCCAGCCAGTTATGCCTCATTGAGGCATAGCAATCGAAATCCCAGCCAGTTATGCCTCATTGAGGCATAGCAATCGAAATCCCAGCCAGTTATGCCTCATTGAGGCATAGCAATCGAAATCCCAGCCAGTTATGCCTCATTGAGGCATAGCAATCGAAATCCCAGCCAGTTATGCCTCATTGAGGCATAGCAATCGAAATCCCAGCCAGTTATGCCTCATTGAGGCATAGCAATCGAAATCCCAGCCAGTTATGCCTCATTGAGGCATAGCAATCGAAATCCCAGCCAGTTATGCCTCATTGAGGCATAGCAATCGAAATCCCAGCCAGTTATGCCTCATTGAGGCATAGCAATCGAAATCCCAGCCAGTTATGCCTCATTGAGGCATAGCAATCGAAATCCCAGCCAGTTATGCCTCATTGAGGCATAGCAATCGAAATCCCAGCCAGTTATGCCTCATTGAGGCATAGCAATCGAAATCCCAGCCAGTTATGCCTCATTGAGGCATAGCAATCGAAATCCCAGCCAGTTATGCCTCATTGAGGCATAGCAATCGAAATCCCAGCCAGTTATGCCTCATTGAGGCATAGCAATCGAAATCCCAGCCAGTTATGCCTCATTGAGGCATAGCAATCGAAATCCCAGCCAGTTATGCCTCATTGAGGCATAGCAATCGAAATCCCAGCCAGTTATGCCTCATTGAGGCATAGCAATCGAAATCCCAGCCAGTTATGCCTCATTGAGGCATAGCAATCGAAATCCCAGCCAGTTATGCCTCATTGAGGCATAGCAATCGAAATCCCAGCCAGTTATGCCTCATTGAGGCATAGCAATCGAAATCCCAGCCAGTTATGCCTCATTGAGGCATAGCAATCGAAATCCCAGCCAGTTATGCCTCATTGAGGCATAGCAATCGAAATCCCAGCCAGTTATGCCTCATTGAGGCATAGCAATCGAAATCCCAGCCAGTTATGCCTCATTGAGGCATAGCAATCGAAATCCCAGCCAGTTATGCCTCATTGAGGCATAGCAATCGAAATCCCAGCCAGTTATGCCTCATTGAGGCATAGCAATCGAAATCCCAGCCAGTTATGCCTCATTGAGGCATAGCAATCGAAATCCCAGCCAGTTATGCCTCATTGAGGCATAGCAATCGAAATCCCAGCCAGTTATGCCTCATTGAGGCATAGCAATCGAAATCCCAGCCAGTTATGCCTCATTGAGGCATAGCAATCGAAATCCCAGCCAGTTATGCCTCATTGAGGCATAGCAATCGAAATCCCAGCCAGTTATGCCTCATTGAGGCATAGCAATCGAAATCCCAGCCAGTTATGCCTCATTGAGGCATAGCAATCGAAATCCCAGCCAGTTATGCCTCATTGAGGCATAGCAATCGAAATCCCAGCCAGTTATGCCTCATTGAGGCATAGCAATCGAAATCCCAGCCAGTTATGCCTCATTGAGGCATAGCAATCGAAATCCCAGCCAGTTATGCCTCATTGAGGCATAGCAATCGAAATCCCAGCCAGTTATGCCTCATTGAGGCATAGCAATCGAAATCCCAGCCAGTTATGCCTCATTGAGGCATAGCAATCGAAATCCCAGCCAGTTATGCCTCATTGAGGCATAGCAATCGAAATCCCAGCCAGTTATGCCTCATTGAGGCATAGCAATCGAAATCCCAGCCAGTTATGCCTCATTGAGGCATAGCAATCGAAATCCCAGCCAGTTATGCCTCATTGAGGCATAGCAATCGAAATCCCAGCCAGTTATGCCTCATTGAGGCATAGCAATCGAAATCCCAGCCAGTTATGCCTCATTGAGGCATAGCAATCGAAATCCCAGCCAGTTATGCCTCATTGAGGCATAGCAATCGAAATCCCAGCCAGTTATGCCTCATTGAGGCATAGCAATCGAAATCCCAGCCAGTTATGCCTCATTGAGGCATAGCAATCGAAATCCCAGCCAGTTATGCCTCATTGAGGCATAGCAATCGAAATCCCAGCCAGTTATGCCTCATTGAGGCATAGCAATCGAAATCCCAGCCAGTTATGCCTCATTGAGGCATAGCAATCGAAATCCCAGCCAGTTATGCCTCATTGAGGCATAGCAATCGAAATCCCAGCCAGTTATGCCTCATTGAGGCATAGCAATCGAAATCCCAGCCAGTTATGCCTCATTGAGGCATAGCAATCGAAATCCCAGCCAGTTATGCCTCATTGAGGCATAGCAATCGAAATCCCAGCCAGTTATGCCTCATTGAGGCATAGCAATCGAAATCCCAGCCAGTTATGCCTCATTGAGGCATAGCAATCGAAATCCCAGCCAGTTATGCCTCATTGAGGCATAGCAATCGAAATCCCAGCCAGTTATGCCTCATTGAGGCATAGCAATCGAAATCCCAGCCAGTTATGCCTCATTGAGGCATAGCAATCGAAATCCCAGCCAGTTATGCCTCATTGAGGCATAGCAATCGAAATCCCAGCCAGTTATGCCTCATTGAGGCATAGCAATCGAAATCCCAGCCAGTTATGCCTCATTGAGGCATAGCAATCGAAATCCCAGCCAGTTATGCCTCATTGAGGCATAGCAATCGAAATCCCAGCCAGTTATGCCTCATTGAGGCATAGCAATCGAAATCCCAGCCAGTTATGCCTCATTGAGGCATAGCAATCGAAATCCCAGCCAGTTATGCCTCATTGAGGCATAGCAATCGAAATCCCAGCCAGTTATGCCTCATTGAGGCATAGCAATCGAAATCCCAGCCAGTTATGCCTCATTGAGGCATAGCAATCGAAATCCCAGCCAGTTATGCCTCATTGAGGCATAGCAATCGAAATCCCAGCCAGTTATGCCTCATTGAGGCATAGCAATCGAAATCCCAGCCAGTTATGCCTCATTGAGGCATAGCAATCGAAATCCCAGCCAGTTATGCCTCATTGAGGCATAGCAATCGAAATCCCAGCCAGTTATGCCTCATTGAGGCATAGCAATCGAAATCCCAGCCAGTTATGCCTCATTGAGGCATAGCAATCGAAATCCCAGCCAGTTATGCCTCATTGAGGCATAGCAATCGAAATCCCAGCCAGTTATGCCTCATTGAGGCATAGCAATCGAAATCCCAGCCAGTTATGCCTCATTGAGGCATAGCAATCGAAATCCCAGCCAGTTATGCCTCATTGAGGCATAGCAATCGAAATCCCAGCCAGTTATGCCTCATTGAGGCATAGCAATCGAAATCCCAGCCAGTTATGCCTCATTGAGGCATAGCAATCGAAATCCCAGCCAGTTATGCCTCATTGAGGCATAGCAATCGAAATCCCAGCCAGTTATGCCTCATTGAGGCATAGCAATCGAAATCCCAGCCAGTTATGCCTCATTGAGGCATAGCAATCGAAATCCCAGCCAGTTATGCCTCATTGAGGCATAGCAATCGAAATCCCAGCCAGTTATGCCTCATTGAGGCATAGCAATCGAAATCCCAGCCAGTTATGCCTCATTGAGGCATAGCAATCGAAATCCCAGCCAGTTATGCCTCATTGAGGCATAGCAATCGAAATCCCAGCCAGTTATGCCTCATTGAGGCATAGCAATCGAAATCCCAGCCAGTTATGCCTCATTGAGGCATAGCAATCGAAATCCCAGCCAGTTATGCCTCATTGAGGCATAGCAATCGAAATCCCAGCCAGTTATGCCTCATTGAGGCATAGCAATCGAAATCCCAGCCAGTTATGCCTCATTGAGGCATAGCAATCGAAATCCCAGCCAGTTATGCCTCATTGAGGCATAGCAATCGAAATCCCAGCCAGTTATGCCTCATTGAGGCATAGCAATCGAAATCCCAGCCAGTTATGCCTCATTGAGGCATAGCAATCGAAATCCCAGCCAGTTATGCCTCATTGAGGCATAGCAATCGAAATCCCAGCCAGTTATGCCTCATTGAGGCATAGCAATCGAAATCCCAGCCAGTTATGCCTCATTGAGGCATAGCAATCGAAATCCCAGCCAGTTATGCCTCATTGAGGCATAGCAATCGAAATCCCAGCCAGTTATGCCTCATTGAGGCATAGCAATCGAAATCCCAGCCAGTTATGCCTCATTGAGGCATAGCAATCGAAATCCCAGCCAGTTATGCCTCATTGAGGCATAGCAATCGAAATCCCAGCCAGTTATGCCTCATTGAGGCATAGCAATCGAAATCCCAGCCAGTTATGCCTCATTGAGGCATAGCAATCGAAATCCCAGCCAGTTATGCCTCATTGAGGCATAGCAATCGAAATCCCAGCCAGTTATGCCTCATTGAGGCATAGCAATCGAAATCCCAGCCAGTTATGCCTCATTGAGGCATAGCAATCGAAATCCCAGCCAGTTATGCCTCATTGAGGCATAGCAATCGAAATCCCAGCCAGTTATGCCTCATTGAGGCATAGCAATCGAAATCCCAGCCAGTTATGCCTCATTGAGGCATAGCAATCGAAATCCCAGCCAGTTATGCCTCATTGAGGCATAGCAATCGAAATCCCAGCCAGTTATGCCTCATTGAGGCATAGCAATCGAAATCCCAGCCAGTTATGCCTCATTGAGGCATAGCAATCGAAATCCCAGCCAGTTATGCCTCATTGAGGCATAGCAATCGAAATCCCAGCCAGTTATGCCTCATTGAGGCATAGCAATCGAAATCCCAGCCAGTTATGCCTCATTGAGGCATAGCAATCGAAATCCCAGCCAGTTATGCCTCATTGAGGCATAGCAATCGAAATCCCAGCCAGTTATGCCTCATTGAGGCATAGCAATCGAAATCCCAGCCAGTTATGCCTCATTGAGGCATAGCAATCGAAATCCCAGCCAGTTATGCCTCATTGAGGCATAGCAATCGAAATCCCAGCCAGTTATGCCTCATTGAGGCATAGCAATCGAAATCCCAGCCAGTTATGCCTCATTGAGGCATAGCAATCGAAATCCCAGCCAGTTATGCCTCATTGAGGCATAGCAATCGAAATCCCAGCCAGTTATGCCTCATTGAGGCATAGCAATCGAAATCCCAGCCAGTTATGCCTCATTGAGGCATAGCAATCGAAATCCCAGCCAGTTATGCCTCATTGAGGCATAGCAATCGAAATCCCAGCCAGTTATGCCTCATTGAGGCATAGCAATCGAAATCCCAGCCAGTTATGCCTCATTGAGGCATAGCAATCGAAATCCCAGCCAGTTATGCCTCATTGAGGCATAGCAATCGAAATCCCAGCCAGTTATGCCTCATTGAGGCATAGCAATCGAAATCCCAGCCAGTTATGCCTCATTGAGGCATAGCAATCGAAATCCCAGCCAGTTATGCCTCATTGAGGCATAGCAATCGAAATCCCAGCCAGTTATGCCTCATTGAGGCATAGCAATCGAAATCCCAGCCAGTTATGCCTCATTGAGGCATAGCAATCGAAATCCCAGCCAGTTATGCCTCATTGAGGCATAGCAATCGAAATCCCAGCCAGTTATGCCTCATTGAGGCATAGCAATCGAAATCCCAGCCAGTTATGCCTCATTGAGGCATAGCAATCGAAATCCCAGCCAGTTATGCCTCATTGAGGCATAGCAATCGAAATCCCAGCCAGTTATGCCTCATTGAGGCATAGCAATCGAAATCCCAGCCAGTTATGCCTCATTGAGGCATAGCAATCGAAATCCCAGCCAGTTATGCCTCATTGAGGCATAGCAATCGAAATCCCAGCCAGTTATGCCTCATTGAGGCATAGCAATCGAAATCCCAGCCAGTTATGCCTCATTGAGGCATAGCAATCGAAATCCCAGCCAGTTATGCCTCATTGAGGCATAGCAATCGAAATCCCAGCCAGTTATGCCTCATTGAGGCATAGCAATCGAAATCCCAGCCAGTTATGCCTCATTGAGGCATAGCAATCGAAATCCCAGCCAGTTATGCCTCATTGAGGCATAGCAATCGAAATCCCAGCCAGTTATGCCTCATTGAGGCATAGCAATCGAAATCCCAGCCAGTTATGCCTCATTGAGGCATAGCAATCGAAATCCCAGCCAGTTATGCCTCATTGAGGCATAGCAATCGAAATCCCAGCCAGTTATGCCTCATTGAGGCATAGCAATCGAAATCCCAGCCAGTTATGCCTCATTGAGGCATAGCAATCGAAATCCCAGCCAGTTATGCCTCATTGAGGCATAGCAATCGAAATCCCAGCCAGTTATGCCTCATTGAGGCATAGCAATCGAAATCCCAGCCAGTTATGCCTCATTGAGGCATAGCAATCGAAATCCCAGCCAGTTATGCCTCATTGAGGCATAGCAATCGAAATCCCAGCCAGTTATGCCTCATTGAGGCATAGCAATCGAAATCCCAGCCAGTTATGCCTCATTGAGGCATAGCAATCGAAATCCCAGCCAGTTATGCCTCATTGAGGCATAGCAATCGAAATCCCAGCCAGTTATGCCTCATTGAGGCATAGCAATCGAAATCCCAGCCAGTTATGCCTCATTGAGGCATAGCAATCGAAATCCCAGCCAGTTATGCCTCATTGAGGCATAGCAATCGAAATCCCAGCCAGTTATGCCTCATTGAGGCATAGCAATCGAAATCCCAGCCAGTTATGCCTCATTGAGGCATAGCAATCGAAATCCCAGCCAGTTATGCCTCATTGAGGCATAGCAATCGAAATCCCAGCCAGTTATGCCTCATTGAGGCATAGCAATCGAAATCCCAGCCAGTTATGCCTCATTGAGGCATAGCAATCGAAATCCCAGCCAGTTATGCCTCATTGAGGCATAGCAATCGAAATCCCAGCCAGTTATGCCTCATTGAGGCATAGCAATCGAAATCCCAGCCAGTTATGCCTCATTGAGGCATAGCAATCGAAATCCCAGCCAGTTATGCCTCATTGAGGCATAGCAATCGAAATCCCAGCCAGTTATGCCTCATTGAGGCATAGCAATCGAAATCCCAGCCAGTTATGCCTCATTGAGGCATAGCAATCGAAATCCCAGCCAGTTATGCCTCATTGAGGCATAGCAATCGAAATCCCAGCCAGTTATGCCTCATTGAGGCATAGCAATCGAAATCCCAGCCAGTTATGCCTCATTGAGGCATAGCAATCGAAATCCCAGCCAGTTATGCCTCATTGAGGCATAGCAATCGAAATCCCAGCCAGTTCGCAAATGGCTGGGAAAAATCTGATTTTTGTTGCGGGGACCCACACCCCTTTCAGAAATGTATGCTGTAAACCTCATTTACTATGGATCCCAGCATTGATAGATGGGGTGCAACTTGAGGAAGTAATTTGCATAAATGACAACATCAAAGCTATAAATCTGTCTGTTCTCTCAATTCTCTCAATTCTGGGAACGATTTCTGAATTTCAGGAGTCTCCTGGACATTCTGGAATTATATTGTAAGTCTGTCTGTGCAAGTGGAATGGTTAAATTACAAACGCACTGATGCCTGGAAAGCATGGCAGGCGCTATACAAAGCCTGTCTCATGCTGTCCCAGTTTAAAAATAGAGGTCCAGGGCAACAAAGTCTCGAAAGTCTGGCTAGATCTGTGCAAGGATTATTGCATGCAATTTGCCACAAATATCTAAATACTACATCACCCACATCACACAGGTTAACCAAACAGAATTAGGTGATATTCCCCTGACTTATTAGCATGATGTTCATATCGCGCCCAATACGACAACAACTTAGCGAGGAATAGAATTGGGCTCTAAGACTTTCATATGAAACTTTTGCCCCCACCTTGATCTGCTTTTATGGTTGTCTTTCAAAGATAGAGAAATGCAGATTGAAATGCATTGCAGTCACAGAACCCGTGGTTAGTAAGTGGTTTTTAGTGTAGAACATTTGTAGAGTCAGTTTTTTCCGTTTAGTGCAGCTTATTGGTAACCTATTATTTTAGTTACATTTCCCACAAAACACACAGACATTGTATCCATTAGGATTGATGGTTCTGTGTTGGTGTAATTTATAGCATTTTCCATCGCTGAAACCATTTTGATGGATTCTCATGTGAGCAGATAATACTGCATTATAGACTAAGCAAACATTTGATCATTTTAGTAACACAGAGGTGCATTAGCGAACACCCCACACTGCGTATTGCGTGTGAGATAATAGATGTGAGTAAGAGAGAAAAGGACTGCATCTCAGAAATGAGAATTTGAGCAGTACAATATTCCTCAGGTCAGAGGCAGTGACAGTTTCTGAAAACTGAGCAATTTGTCAGTGTCATGCGAGCTCCCCCCTCCCAGTCTCATTCTATCCTATCCTCACTCTGCAGGCCTCTGGCCCTAGCACTGGGGACACTTTGACAGTGTCCCCATCCTTTCCAATTAACTTCACTTGCTTTTTAAATTAGTGTTAACGAGCTGTCCTGCCACAATCCATCAGCAACCTCAAGGCCCGGCCTGCAGTAGGAAAAACCCACAAGTATTTATCAGTGCCATGTAAAGAAATAATGGATAAAGTAATGCAAATGTAAAATGGGAAAGAAACAAGTATGTCTCTGCATACGAAAACAAAATTGTGATCAGAGGCTGGAAAACATATTCTAAAGCTCTCACTTATTATTGAGAGAGCATTTTCCATTACTGAGTCTCTGATCAGCACATTATTGCACGGCTTACAGAAGCTGCACAGACATGTAACTTGCCGCTGGTTTGTGGCAGCCTTACAAGTAAGCTCAGGTAAGCAGAGAAACACAGCTGTGAGCCAGTAATACAATCCTTAATAATGCTATCTATGCCGTTTGAATCAGCCACTTAGGGCTAAGTTACACAGAAATATGGTAGCAGGTATTGATCAACCAAATAAATACCGAAAGGAAAGGAGGAAGAGGGAGAATGGAAAAGGGGAAAAAAAGGAAGTAATGACTGTTTTGGCATTTGAGGTAATACAGTGAACGCAATTTATAACGCAAGAAAATGTTTTCAATATTTAGTAGATATTCACATGTAACTACAGAAAGAGCCTGTCATAACGACATTAATTTTATATTCAAATATTTTTTCTATTGATTTTTTTTGCTTTTTCTTTCTGTGTTGTTTTTGTAATAAATGCCTAATATTATGAAAGGACATGCTCATTTCCATTGAGTTATTTAGCCTATCCCACATGATATGGTTCATTTGGTATAGAATTCTCTACATCTGACTGTTGTAAATATCTGCACGTTAAATTATTCATCCACGGTTCAAACGGAAAGCAACGGAATAGGAACATTCAACATGGTACTCTGTTCTTCAGTGCTATTTTACACTGAGATAGCAGACAGTGTAGTTACCGATATATCAACGCTGACACTTGTTTAATAAAGAGTATTTTTATATAGAACAGAGTACCATGTTCAATGTTCCTATTTCAACAAGTTACCCCGTTCCACATGCCTTTAGTGTAAGGCTTCTAGAAAGAGAAGCTTAGGGTCATATAATAACTGTTAAGCAAAAAGACTGATAAGGAAATGCACGCTAATCTGATGGTATGGTATCCCACAATAAAAGGAAAGGTAACATTACAATTGCTATTGTACTCCTAGTTATTAGAATAATACAGAGATTTGGAACTGCTTACCAGACAGTGATGTGATCATTTTGAGGTTCTGTTTCCAGGATTGTGAAGTTGATGTGAATTCCGAATCCGATGGGGACAGTGATGATCCAGGAACAGTCCTGGGAATTTGGGTATTGATTGGGGAAGCCAGGAGAGTATATGGAACCATTGAATGCTGTGACATTACCTCCACATGGAACTAAACAGCACAAGGATAGACATACAGATGGATTAATTGCACCTTTTGCACATTGCTCTGTTCTCTCTGTGTTTATATCTAACAGCACTTACCTTCACATCTGGGAAATGGGTGATCCCAGTTTCTGTTGGTGCCATGCTGACATGTAAGGACTGGATGACCTATCAGCTGATATCCAGGATTGCACTCAAAAGAGATTGATTGTCCCACATTGTAGCCAGCTCCTCGGACCACACCATGTGAAAACGGTTCTGGATCGGGGCATTCTTGAAGCTCATAGGCTGGTAAAAGAAAAAGGAAATTATTGCCTAATAAGCACTAAATACAATAGCCAAAAGTAATACAAATTACTCACTTGATAATTTGTCTGGTAACGGCTCATATGCATTTTAAAGACATTATAAACAAAATTAAAGTGTTTGAAAGCTGGCATGATAAAATAAAAGAGAAGTGGCCTCCCATGCTAGAGGGCTGAATCTACAAAATATCTCAGGATGATCTGCAAAGTGGTACTTGACCTGACTCCATAATACGTAACTGGTACTCCCCAAAAAATGTTAGGGGCCACTGTTGTAGAGTAAATACATAGACTGAAAGTGGTCTTTAACAGATAATGTTGATATTCATTCAAAATGGCTTATCTAGGTTAAATAGATAAAAGTTAGGTTTGTTGTAACAACTTACCCTGATATTCCAACTTAAATCCTGGTTTATTTTGGGAATGGTCACTGTGAAAATAAATAGAGGTTTCATGGGACGTAGAGAGAAGGTTGCCTGGGGTCTCTGAGCCACTAAATCGACCAATGACGCCGCTGCTTTCATGAGGGCCGTTACGAATCTCCACAAAGTCATGATTTGCTTCACTTGAGAAGCTGAGAAATTGAATGTAAGCTCCTATGTCAAGTGTAGAAAGAGAGAAATCAGAATTCAGAACAATTATTAATGAAAACAATAACGTTATAGTAAAATTATGAAAACTGTTCTAGGTTAATGCATCAGAACAATCTAAGAAAGACATAAAACAATATACAGATATTAGGCTTATGATTTGGGATTGCATCCAACATGTGAAGTGAACTGGTGGGCCTTAGAGTCCTGAGGTAAAGTTAAACATAAAAAACATATGTTCATGTAGATTTGTGTCTGCAACTCAGAATTACATACAGATATTATCAGCATTGTTCAATTGTTAATCACTAGAGGATCACACTAGACATGCAAATTTAGATATAGGTTATAAGTGTATTGCATGCAAATATATATTTCTAGTGGTGGACATAGAGGGAGTGCAAAACATTTTCTTAAATTGCATTTTGGAGAGCATTTTAACACAATCACATCCTAACAACAGTGTTATAAAATACACCCTTAAATCATTATAGCTCAACATGACAGAAAACTACATTCTAGTTGTTATAAGAAAAGCCTTTTGTTAACATACGCTGAACGTCACATGAAACTACAAGATATAATGTACAACATAAAGTGAGTGCATCTTGGTGCAACTAATCAACGTCAAAAATTATATAAAAGTATAAAACACAGAAACTAACAACAATCAGTCTGTTTACATGCAAAATAAACATGAACCTGACCAAGAATAACCTCTTAAAAACCCCTAAATTGCAAAAGTGTTTTTTAACTCATAAAAATATGTTTAATTCATAAATACATTTACAAAATAAACAACTTAGCTGGGTAGCTGGGAAGGAACCTGGAAACTACACAGGAAAAACTCTCACATATTAGTAGCTGTCACTGGAGGCTGGGAAACATGAACACCAATACAATGTGCTATGCGAATGAAAGATTGCATTGCCACAATGCAATTCAGCTATATAACTATTACTGGCTATGGTGTATCTGTGTTCCCTGTTTTGTTTTACCTGAGGATATACAACTAAAGAGAATGGGGCAGGAGATTTTTCTAAACCACTGGGGTAATTGTTTTTCATTTTTAATGGTGTTATTAAAAACACTAGCAGCGGCTGACTGCTCCTTATTCTTCTTCTCTCGCTCAAGGTAAATTCACAATATAAGCTGAAAAGTTTGTGGATAATAACATAAATAATTATAAGAAATATTTTTTCACTAGGAACCTGATCAAGACCTCCAGACTCCCCCTAACGTACAGAGTTTTGTGCAGATCCGCAGCCATAACTTCTCCGTACAGTAGTGCCAAGTGATGCCCACGTGTCCTATTTAGCATGCCTAACCTGTCCCCCTTGCAGGGTGTAGGCATGCAGATGTCAAGGCATGCCCGTTGCACGGATCTCTATGCATACTTAATTGCATTCCTTATGAAATTTAGGGTTATTTAGGTTACACTTGATCAAGTTCAGATTTACGAAGTGGTCACAAGTGGTTATGATCTCCATGGTAATAATAACGCTTTTCACAATTTTTGATGAAATATAAAAAAAAACACACAACAAAAAAACGAAAAAAAAAGAACAAAACAACCAAAAAACCCCCCAATCTCTCCTCTTAAAAAAGGCTATCAATTTTAGTGCCGCCAATTTAACTGTTGGTGGTGATGATTAAACAGATTGGGCAGATACTGAAATGATAGTCTACTTGCTTGTTTAGCTACAGCACTCTCCTGTAATAAATATAGCTTTACCAAGTGTATATAATGCTTAGCACTAGCTGCTTGCCCCTATATATAATTATATATAGTAAACTTCCAATCACAAAAAAAAACAAGATCCAGAGCTCCGTAGGTTAGACTACTTACACAAGTCGCTTGTGTAAGAGATCCTAACTGTAACATCTGTGTACGTGCACCCCAGATGTACGCTACAGATCTCCTGGACAGAGGCGTATCTCCCCCTTGGCCAGGATGGCACCCGCCAGGGGCTCCATACTAAGGGGGATGCCGTCCGGCGATGCCACCCGTGGCTAAGAGATAGTGTCGCCTAGTGCAGCGCTGTTCTGGAGTCAGACTGTGGCCGGATGCTTTTAAAATGAGGGCTGGCTGGTTGCTAGGATACAGAGAAGCCTTGCAATGTGGACGGGGGGGGGGGAACATTTACATTATAAAGTGTGGGTTGACTTAAAGACTTTATGGACCACTGATCCGTAAGGGAGACTTAAGGTAGCCTTATGGCAGTGTAACTGAGCTAAAGAGAGAGGAGAGTGACATGGGAGTTCACTCCCCTCTTCCATGCAGACTTCAAGGCCTCCAAGCATCCAAAACATGCACAGAAGTCTAGCTCGGGTCCAAAGCCACAAAGTTAATAAACATGTTCTGTTATTTTCAAACATTAAATGAAATGCATTTAGGAAATATATTACAGGCCCATAGAATTTCACTGAGAAAAAGCCTAAGGTTTAATCCAGGGCTCAGTTCTGAATGGTATCTGCTGTAGTTTCAGGGGATACTTCAATCTTATATATTTACAGGGATGTGAAGATCTAAAGCCACATCACCAGATTAGCGGCTTCAAAGGCCTTCAGCTAAATATGATTCTGTTCTGACTGTTGACTTAACTGCATCACTCAGCCTCAAGCCATTAAAGTGCCACTAAAACTAAAATGCTAAATAATCCAATGTGAAATCTATATAACACTTTTCAAATACACATGTTAAGGATTTCATAACGATGGCAGCATTGGAGATGTTCAGTAATGTATTACATGCTCTGCACAGAAGGAAGCACTATGATTCCAAATGACTGATGCCGGAGAAAAAAATCCAAAAAGGTAAAAGACACATTATTTCATATAAAGCAATCTAGAGTCTAGCCTAAATTCTAGAATTCAAAATTAATTAATAAAAAAAATTGTTAACCTATTGACTTAACAATAATGATTTCAATAATTTATATGCATTCAGCATATTTATATCTGGACCGCAGCAGAGGTATTATGTAGATAAAGTAACTGCAGAATACATTTCCCTTTCCCTAGACTAAGATCACTGACAAGAAATTGAACATTACATTTCATATTTGTTAAACATAGTGTAGAGGAAGAGTTAAAGAAAGTCACATCTCATTATAACCTGGCTTTAATTAGGTGGTAAAACTATTTTGTGCTTAATGGAATGCAGACAATTAATTCCACACAATGATCACATTAATATTTAATCTACTCGCTGCTCTGCTTATTCTCTCCTTATTTTAGAATGAAAAGAAATAAATATATGGGATTTGCATTAAGCATTTCAATTTCCATGTACTGTATAATCATATAAAATAAAAAACAACAATATGTATGACTGTTTGAAGATTTTTCACTTTTTGTTGTGGTTATTTCTTTTGAAATGGAAATAATTGGAATTCTGTAGAAACAAGGGATACAATGATGCATGGTGGTCATGATCAGCAAATATGGGATTGTGCAAGTTTTCTAAACCCTAAAATGATCATTTTTGGCAACTTTGGCATAAATAACCAAACTATCTGTCAAAAAGGTACTTCTTTATTTTTGCGGCCCCCTGCTGCACTACGCTACTTACGTATTAAGTAGCTCCGCCGGTGCTGCTGCAGATGCTGCAGCTGTGGTGTGTGTGTGTGTGTGTCCCCGTCCCCGGGACACACACACACATCCACCACATGTGTGTCTCTCCGTCCCCCATGTCGTCCGCCCCCCTCCCCCCCCCTTCGTCTCCCATGGCTATCCCCGCCTCCCTGTAGTAAAACGGGCGCCCAGCCGACCATCGTAAAAAAAATACGCCCAGCGAGCGAAAAATACGCTAACGATACGCCCGCTATTCGCTCATGACGCTCGGGCGACCGGAAGCTGTCATACTGGGCATGCGCATTGCGAAATTTTGGCCGAAAATTCGCATACGCTCGTCGTACGCTCGCTTGCGAGCGTTGCTCTGGATCAGGCCCATTGTCCGGCCTCCAGAGGCTCCCGCCGCCGCCGCCGCCGCCAAACAGTCCGTCCCGGTCCCCGTCCGTCTCCCTCTCTCTCTCTTTCCCCCCTTCGTGTCCCAGCATTGCCCGTGCTGCCCCCAGAGAGAGAGAGATGGAGAATTGGGGGAGAGAAAAAAAAAATATTGCGTAACTTACGGGGATAGCGGGGATACGTAAGTTACGTAGCGGGGGCCACAAAAATAAAGAAGTACCGTCAAAAATGCTAAATGTGTGTAAAGTGGAATTCTATGTGCATTAAAAACATCCGGCATCTGTGCAATCGACGTCACATGCAACAAAATGCTCATCATGATAAGCACCATTTATCTCCATCAAATAAAGTCGGATAACCTCTGTTGTCACAGTTGATTAGGCAGGTGTTGTCAGACTCAAGCCAACTGTATATGAAATGTGACTGCACTGTCACTCACCAAATCCCACTGGTAGAGAGATTTTCCAGGTGCAGTCCAAATTACTAGGATAATTTCCAGGGAATCCAGGACTCAGAATAACACCTTCCATGTCATGTGTAACTCCTCCACATTGCGCTGGGGATAGAGAGCAGAAGTAGTGGGGGTTTTAAACTTGTAAGGGAAGAGAACGCCTTAGAAGTACTATTCAACTTCAGAAGATAAAACCTCACGAATTACAAGACTGGTAAAGACTTGGAAACTAGTGGTGAGTACAAAATGGAAGCAAAGAGAAAAGAGATCAAGTTGTATGATCCATTTAAATAGTTGTTATTAAAATCGTATTGTCACAAAATCAAGGTATTCTACCTTTTTCAAACCCTGCTCTCTGCCTGTCAAACCCTTTCCTTGCCTGAAGTTCAGCTGCTTCAAACCAGCCATCACACGGTTAACACACAGCAGCCTAACTTCATTACTCCCCACCTGAGTTGGTCTGGTTCTGTCTCTCCCTACTATTGGACTCTCTGATTATTTAAGGCTGCTGCACTGGCCCAGCCCTTGCCAGTGCAACAATTGCCGTTGCCATTGTATCTGGTTTCAGTGCTTCCAGTGCATTTTCTTCTCTATTGTGTGTGGATACTCACCTGTGTCCTTCCTAGTGACTACTCCTGGATACTCACCTGTGTCCTTCCTAATCTCTGCTCGTGTATCCTGCCTGGTTCCTGGATCCTAGTGTGTCCTCTGTTCCTGCTGTGCGCTAAGCTGCCATAGAGTCTTCAGCTATCAACTGCTCCAGTGAGTCGTCGTGTGAGTACTACTACGCTCAGCCTAAACAGTCTGCTGCGACACCATTCCACTGTACCTGTGCCATCCGCTTCCTGAGCCACTACTCGTGCCTGCAGTGTCCTTCTACACCTGTGATCCTTCCAAGCAAGAACCACTCTCCTCAGCCTCTCCGTCTTCTGGGACGCCACTATGCTCCACCTGCATCTCTGCTGACTACCACAGCTAACCCATGTCTGCAGTATCGTCTCCACCTGAGGAAATACTCTGCGGGTGCTACACCGTGCATCTCCTCTGCTCCTTGGATGCCAATCTGTTACTGAACCCTCTGTGCTGCATTCCACAGCTAACCGTCTTCACAGATACCGTGTCCACCTGTGAGCCGACCTGCATGTGTGTACTACTATCTCCAGCCTATCATCACTGATTCTCTCTGTACTACAGTGACTGTGTTAGCTTACTTTTGCACCCAGCCTGCCCTGCTGCACGGAGCTCATTGAACTTTATTCTCTGGTGCACTACTGCACCCAGCCTGCCCCACTACACAGAGCTCAATTAACTTTATTCTCTGGTACACTACTGCACCCAGCCAGCCTCGCTACATTGAACTGTATTTCATGCTGTGCATTGATTCCAGGTGTTTCATTGTATCCAGTATCTCCTTAAGTGATTTTGCACCTATCTGCATTCCTGTTTTGCTGTTTATTTCACTCTGAACTGTTTGCACTACTACACCCAGCAAGTCTCTAAAGGTGCTTCTAAACTGTGTGCTCTCTGAAACTCCTGCACCTTAATCATACCACTGAGGTGTTTTCTAGAACTATATTTCCATTGGTTTCTTCTTACAGCCTCATCGTTCATCTCAAACAAAGATTTGCACTTATCGTGTTGCTGTTACTTGCCAGTCATTTTCACCAGCCCAACTTAACACCAATCCACTACCCTCTCAATGGTCGTGGGTCCTGCTATGGATTGATGACTTTACACACTGTAATAAACTTATAATACTTTACCTTTTACTTCCTTCGTTTTGAGTTGTTGATGAGCAAGCCCTACATTAAGGCCACCAGCCTTCAATACCGTAGCCCAGATACCAGGGTACCTAAGGCTGAATCCCAGACCCCAGAGTTCCTGACACCTATCCATCATGAAAGAAGTGCTGACAATGCAAATTGGTCACCTAAGTATTTTAGGGGACAGATTTACTAAGCTGCTGGTTTGGAAATATGGAGATGTTGCCCATAGCAACCAATCAGATTCTAGCTCTCACTTTCCTATTATGTTCTAGAGAATATCAGCTAGAATCTGGTTGCTATGGGCAACATCTGCACTTTTCCAAGACAGCAGCTTAGTAAATCTGGCCTTCGGTGTCATAATGCTATACTCCTGAACAGAACTGTGGATATCCTTTGGAATGATGTGTACACAACCTCCTCACTGGCGAACAATGGGGGTAACAGGTGTGTGTTTAATCATACAAATAAATTAAGAACGCCAAACGTCAGGGACAGAATTGAGACTGATATATTATTTGTATAGTGAAGTAGTATTTAATGTGCTTAGGGTTCTGTCCTGGTTTGTAGAACAATTTGGTGACACATGTTGACAGTTCTTCATCATTTTTTCAACATTTTGATACGCTTATTAAATAAAATAATAAAAAATTAAGAGCACATACTTTCTTTTCTTCCATAAAAAACCTCAGATTTTTAGGCCAAATAAGATCTTATGGAGATCCTCTATTTATATACTATAACTACTATACGTATATTCAGAAATGTGTTTGCATTATTTTCACGTACCAATGCACAGAGGGGGAGGATAATTCCAGCGTCTCACTGTACCCGGCATACATGAGATATGTGAATGGCCCTGTAATGAACAGCAAACAACAAAAAACATTAATGGCAATTGCTTTCAATGTATTTTCTTGAATCATTTTGTTAAAATAACACTGGTAGATGACAACTGTAAAAGCAATGGTGACTATAGCAGTCAAATCAATCACTCTCATGCTGACACAATGATGTGAATGACATACTGCGTATAGGAAAAACTCATCTTAGTAATAATATAGTGAACTGGTGCATGGTCGCTTGGCTGCTGTTAACTTTAAGCTTTGTTTAGATGGAAACCTGTGACATCATCAAGCAATGTTATGCAAATGATGCTTGGATTGTAACATAGGGCCTGATCCAGAGCTACGGCCGCCGTCGCTAGTACGGGGAAAGTCCTCCAGCGTCCCTACGCTCACGTTACTGCTGGTGGGCAGGGGGAGGTAAATAAATGAGGGTGGGGGGGCGTGCTAAGCGGCCCGGCCCTCCTGTGTGAGCGTATGGCCCCTTCCTTACGCTGGGCGAAGCTAGGGAAGCCTTCAGCCGGCGTAAGGAAGGGGCCTATACGCCCGCACAGGGGGAGTGTCGGTCAAAATGAACGCCGATACGCTGTGCTTTAGTAAGCACAGTGCATCGGCGTAGGTCTGGATCAGGCCCTAAAAACCTGCCTCCTTTCTCCTACACCTGGAGTGTCTATAAAGCTCCAAATATAAAAACAATGGACAAAAGGTGCTGTTAACCCAGTGAGTTTAAGCACAAATTTATATATTTGAGATTCTATTTGAGATTTTGGTCTTCAATTCTAGTGGGGGCTATGAATTTCCCTTAAGAAAAGGATTGAGAGATAAATAAAGAAAATATGTTTAATTTGTAAAAATAAGTTCACAATGTTGCAATAACTAAAAACCATAAAGACCTAAAAAATATAAAAGAAGCATAGGATAGAAATGTAAAGTGTAAGGTATGAGTCCAATACAATATACTAAGGTCAGTTCTCATACCCTGTTAAGGATGGTGGTGCACAGGAAGCTACGATGGCCCGGGCGTAGCTGAGGGACGGAAAATTCTTGGCAACCAGAAGCTTGCACTGGAGCAGAGAGACTGTGGAGACAGGGCCATCATTTTCACTGGGCACAATAGGCAGGTGCCATGGCACCACAAGTCTAGGGGACCCTGAGCACTGCTGCCCAGCTCCAACAGTCAAGGCATTTTCAGACTGATTGTCCTAAAAATCAGAAATCTGACTGGACATACAAGGAGGAGGTAGAAGGGCTGGCTGGACACACACAAAGAGGAGGAGTTTGGATGGCTGTAGAGACACACAAGAAAGGGCAAAGGTGTGAAGGAGGGTAAAGTGTGATGATAAAGGGAAAACACTGTGATAATGAAGGGGCAGCAATGTGATGAAGGGGCAGTGTGAAGCAGGAGGGCACAATGTGATGAATTATCAAATATATATATGAGATAAATACTAGCAAAATGGAAACACCGCGCTTAATCTGTCACCCTCTATCATACAAAAGTATAAGCAAGTGATATATAGCTTAAAGTAATGAACATGTATAAAATTTAATTTAATAATAGATAATAATAAGAAATGGATAATCATATAAAAACAAAGCAATAGTTAACATTAGTTGAACACCGGTCTACCACTGTACCAAGCATGTGATTGAATCCAACACTCCAAATAAAGTTGATAAATCATGCACATTAAAGAACACACAATGGATACAAAGTTCCACTAAAATTAAACTGGCAGAATATGTCCAGCTACATAAGTCCGTAATAGGACAATGCACGGAGGCTTACGAAATGATGGTAAATAATTGTTAGCCAATGATCCAAGGTGATACTTTGTAACGAGTTGTAGCAGCCTGTAAACTTTCAAAAGCAATGTGGTCAGTGCAGAGAAGCATAAACAGCCCGTCGATCAGCTGAGCTGGATTCTCTTTAACATGGACAACGATAACTAGCAAGCAAGTTGATGAAATAATGATATTGTAATTCTAGCCTCCAACATACGAATAATTCAGCTTGTTGATTAGTTAGGAGGTGTGTGGAGGCAGCGAAATTGATCATCTCGTAGCTGTAACAGTTGCAGTTTGCTACAGCTGGCCCGCAGGGAAATCTCCTAAGAGTAGGAGACCCGAACGGTCGGTGCTTTGGAGCAACCTGCCGGATAGTGGAATGGCTTCAGTGTAAACAGTAGAAATGGATCTTAGATGATAAAAAAAGTTTATACTTGCTGGTAAGTTGAAATTCAGATACCGTTCAGTACCAGGTCCATGCGTTCGTGGCAGTGACCGACAGCGGGTGTCCCCGCTGTATAGACGGATCAGCTGATATGGCTGTGGGTGGTGAACATATGGCTACTGCTGACGGTGATGGTATTAGCAGGAAGCAGCTGCACAAAAACTGGTTGGAAGAGTCGGTGTAGACGAGTGGGGGGAGGAGCTTCTGCGACGCGTTTCGTCGCTAAATTAGCGACTTTATCAAGCATTAAGGGGTGGATCATGGGGGTAGTCCTTATATACTCCAGCTTTAGTTGTTCTACAGCTGTATAGTATGAAGCGCTATTAATCACATCTTTAATGGTAAGAAAAGATATATTAAATAAAGTACATAAGAAGAAAACAACCTTTTCGATTGTAACTCAAATTTTACACTTCAAGCAAAATAAATAGAAAGCTATATAAGAGACCTACGCATACATAAATAGATATTCATGTTAATAGTATATCATTGAATATATCACTTGCTTATCGGAGTTTATTTCTACAAAAACGTTACATATGCTGGCCAGTAATAAAAAGGCCCTCAGACATATAGAATTATACATATCTAGCAATTTAATCAAAAGTGTGTTATTTAATCCATCAGCATATGAACATTTGTGAGACATTTTCTTCTTAATCTTGTTATAAAAAAGTATATATAAAAAAAAGGGGACAATTGCAAAAATACACTTTAAAGAATCATAAAAAGATAATCATAGAGTTCAAAAACCTCATTTTATAGGGTGGTTATAGAGCTAGCTTGTACAAATATATTACAATCATGGTGGAGTAAACATTTTTCATATTCATTAGAGAAAATGTTTTATATATTGTAATTTTTATCTTTTTATATAAGAATATTTTAAATATATGCCCAGATGGAGTCCAGACATCCGAGTCCAATTTTTCTTTCGACCTCTATATATACGGGGAGTAGATGGACTATCTCTCAGGACCAAAAGTATAATCAAAATATATGCATAACGCAAATGCATATAGTTATTTATTTCCTATGTCATCAGGCATAAGCCCACCATTTTCTATAAACATATACGTACCTGCACCGTTCTTCTGCACTTCGCCGCGGCTCTTCTACCCATGAGTGTGACGTCATGACGTCACACGCATTGAGCTGGGTAATCAGGCCGCAGGAGTCCGGCGGCTGTTAGATCTCTGACAGTCTGCCGGCTCCAGATGCCTGCAGCACCACTTGGTCAGTTTGGCGCCTGGAGCTCGCGCTCCAGCTGCTCCTCCCTCCCTACGCCCCTGCACATGAGCGTCATTAGCCTGCAGAGCGCGTGCCATGGAGGAGAAGAGAGGGAAGACACAGGAAAGGTAAGTTTATTTTACTGTTTTTTTTATGAAAGTAGTTTTGGAATGAGAAGCTGGACATGAAAGGGACATAAGGATGGACACATATAGAGGGGAAATCTGGCTGGAGACAGAAGGAGGGGCAATAAAGATGGGTGGACACAGATAAAGTGGGGAGCAATAAGGCTGGCTGGATGAGTGGACACTCATAAAGAGGGGGGGCTATAAGACTGTCTAGGCACATAGAGGAGGCAATAAGACTGGCTAGGCACACAGAGGGGGCAATAAGACTGGGTAACCTGAAGAAAAGGGCAATAGGGCTAACTGCACACAAATAAAGTTGGGGGAAACAAGGCTGTCTGGACACAGGAGGGGCAATAAGGTTTGGCAAACTGAAGGAGAGGACAATAAGGCTGACTGCACACAAAGTTGGGGCAATAAGGCTGGCTGAACACAAGAGGGGCTATAAGGCTGGCTGGACACTCAGAAAGAGGGGGCTATAAGACTGACTGAGCACAAAAATGGGAAAATAAGACTAGGTAAACTGAAGGAGTGGCAATAAGGCTGACTGCACACAAATAAAGTG
>WWET01001038.1:98683-110845 GCA_011038615.1 Limnodynastes dumerilii
ATCTTGCATATTAGAAGCTTTTTTTTTTTTTTTTAACATTCAAATTTTATTGATTTTATAATAACCAAAAAAAGTTGGGAAAGGGATACAGAAAGGAAGAGGGGGGTTAGGGGACAAAACAAAATAGCATCTCTAACAGGACAGGATAAATATAGCATGGCAGAGTAGTAGTTGAATACAATTATGAACATGCACAGCAAGGAGAAACACGTAGACTAGACCTACACATAGAGGTCTTAAATGAACCAATGCTACTACCGTATGACGAGCAGGGGAAACAAAGTATACGGGCTAGGTTGATGATGGCTGGCGCCTACTTTCTTCCTGAAGGTAATCAGTCCAAGGTAACCATTGGAAAAGGGGGCTGAGGCGGAGACCCGGTACTCGTCAAGGAGCGTCTCCATCGTATGATTATATGTAATTTTGGCAATTATTTTAGGAAGAATGGGGGGGTCTGCTGACTTCCATAGCTGGGCTATGGCTGCCCTGGTGGCAATCAAAAAGTGGCCAAACAGGTACTGTTTTTCCCTCGGTAAATCCTCAGGGTAGAGGTGTATTAATGCTACCTGTGGGGACGGAAGAATAGTGTGATTTAATACTTTGGATGCCAGTGAAAATACGTCTTTCCACAAGGAGTGTATCTTAGGGCAGGACCAGAACACATGCAACAGGTTGCCCGTTAACCCGCAACCACGCCAACAGATTTTTGAGGTCGCTGGCCACATAGTGTGGAGTCTCGCAGGGGTAAGGTATAGCCTGTTCAGTATCTTAATACCTATCTCAACATGATTAGAGCATCTGGACATCTTAAAGATTTGGGCGGACAGTTTAAGCCATTGTTGTGGTGAAATCATGATAACCAGATCCCTTTCCCACTGAAGGTGCGGGGGGGCTTTACTCACAGGGGGATCCGCAGAGGTTATAAGCTTATACCAGAAATAAATGGCACCCGAACTACTGCCCGCAGATAGGTGTTGCTGGATATTATCCGGGGGGAGTTGTAAAGTATTGGGCGTTTTTAATGTGGCAGAAACCCAGTGGCTAATTTGGAGGTAGCGAAAAACCTCGGAGGCTGGGATATTAAACTGGGAAACCAACTCTGAAAATGGGTGTAGGCGACCCTGAGGCAATAGGTGATCCAACTGGCACAACCCCTGTGCACTCCAACAAGCAATATTGAAATCAGGGATAAACTGAGACAGGGCAGAGGTAGGGAGGTTTCTAGTGGGCGGAACCAAATCGGTATGGCGACCCAAAAATCGGTCCCAGACTTGCAGTGAGTTCTTAATAGAACGTAAGGGAGGGTCTATAGGGGGCCGGTTTCGACTAGGTAGCCAGAGCAGGTCCGGAAGGGAGATGGATCGAAGCAGGCTAGCCTCCAATTTCGCCCAGGGTTTCCTAGGCTCAGAGTGGAACCAGTCTCTCAACGGAGCTAGCAGGCAGGCCATGTGGTATGCCCCCAGGTCCGGCATACTCAGTCCACCTAGATCTTTAGGGATGGTCATATGACGCAAGGCAATTTTAGGTGGTTTATCTTTCCATATGTACTTAGACATGAACATTAGAGAAATCTCCTGTTTTGGAGGGAGGTACGGGATGGCTCGAAAGATGTACATGAGTTTGGGCAACATTTTAAACGCCGCAATCCGGCCCAACCAGGATATTTCGTGCAGCATCCAGGATGCTGTCATTTGAGAAAGTTGCGCGTAAAGAGGGTTAAGGTTTTCCGAGAGGACATCTTCCACAGCACATGTTAAATGTATGCCCAGATAGAGTAAGGACTTGTCTTTCCAGGAATAGGAGAATGTCTGTTGCAAGGAGGCTAAAGAGGTGGCAGGGAGATTAAGAGGTAGTGCTTCAGTTTTAGTGGTGTTCAATTTATAGTATGAGACAGCACTAAAACGATCTAAGGTGGAGTGGAGTTCCCTGAGAGCTGTTTCAGGATTTGTGACGAACAGAAGTACGTTGTCTGCAAATAGGCAGAGTTTATGGGAAGTGTTATTGATAGAGATACCAGGAAAGTTAGGGGAAGTCCGGATCAGGTGCGCTAAGGGATCCATGGTGAGGGCAAACATCAGGGGGGACAGAGGGCACCCCTGGCGGGTACCATTTGTGATAGCAAAGGGATCAGACAAGAACCCGTTACTAAAGACTCTTGCGCTGGGTCCACGATATAAAGCGTCAATGGACTTGGAGATAGTCCCCTGAAATCCAAAGCGGCCGAGTACTGCTCTCATATAGTCCCAGTGCAAGCGATCGAACGCCTTTTCGGCGTCGAGCGAAAGTAAGACAAGTGGTGTGGAGGATTTATTAGCCCAATCCACTATATTTGAAACTCTACGAGTATTGTCTGACCCCTGGCGTCCCAGAATACCAGAATAAAACCCACCTGATCCGGATGAACGAGGGTGGGAAGAAGGGGGGCTAAACGATTTATTATTAATTTAGCATAAAGTTTAATATCAGTATTTAAGAGAGCTATAGGTCTATAATTTTTGACATCTGTGGGGGATTTACCTGGCTTAGGAATGGTTACAATTTGAGCCTCCAACATTTCCGCTGGGAAGATGCCAGTCTCGGAAGCAGCGTTATAGAGTTTAAGAGTAGTAAGGATAGGGGACAACGTGTCGGAGAAAGTAGAATAGAAGTTATTAATAAAGCCTTCTGGGCCCGGGGCCTTGTTGTTAGGGAGAGATTTAATAACTAAGGTAACCTCCGCTCGTGTCCAGGGGAGATTCAAGGCTTCCAAGGTGGTTTGTGTCAGTGAGGGTAGGGGGAGGGAGTCCAGGAAACCCGCAATCAAATCTGGGGTAGGCTGCGGAACAGACGCATCACTATGTAAATTATACAGGCCCGAGAAGTGTGTTGCAAGTCTTATCAATTTTAGGGTTAGGGGCTAAATTAAAATCCCCCATTATGATGAGATGGCCTTTACGAATTTTGTAGACTTCAAGGCAGAGTTTGTGAAAAAAGGGAACCTGACGAGTATTCGGGGCATAAGCACTGACGATTGTGACAGCTTTGTCCTCAAGGACACTCACCAAAATCAGGAACCTACCAGTTTTATCCACAATCTTGGACTGAAGCTTAAAATCTAATTTATTATGGATTAATATGGCCACGCCATGTCTCTTAAAAGGACCATTAGCAGTATAGCAGGTGGAGTAGAGATGGTCACTGAATTTATATGGGGCCTGGGCAGAGAAGTGCGTTTCCTGAATCGCAACAACACCCGCTTTATATCTATGGAAGGAGGTCAAAGCCAGACGCCGCTTAGTGGGGGAGTTAAGGCTTTTGGCATTAATAGAGAGGTACTTAACCATGATTAAGGACACATTTGGGGTGCATTAACCAGAGCCCTATTGGGAGGCTAGCCAGTATGGAGAGTGAAAGCCTAAGTAGAGCGTTGCAGCTACTCAAATCGCATGACACTGTTGGAAGAAAAACAGCTATCTGCTCTAAGCATAAACATGTTCCACGAGGAGGTGAGGTTAAGGGGAGATGCATAAAGGAGGGAGAAAAGGGTAGGGGCAAAACCAAATAAGCCCAGTACATCGGGCCAAAGTAGTCGTCACAAGGGGAGGGGTGCGACGACATATGTAAAGTAGGGGGGAGGAAGGGGGCCTGGAAGGACCACCCCAGACCATAATTAAACAGTAAAAACTGAGCACTTGACTATAAGGAAACATATTAACACAGTGCAAATCAACAAATAGAACATAAAGAATTGTCAGTTATCTGAATTACAAACGTACTATGCAGTGCAAAAGAAAACCTGAGTTTAACCCAATATGGGAACATAGCGGAAGAAAAAACTATATAAAGAGGTTTACGAAATGTCCCGGCCCAAGGGGGGCACTATATACCCACAATCAGTAAGGCAAACAAATCAAATTGAATATATGGCATAAAAAAAAATCTGAAAGAGCAGCGGCAGGCCGCAAACAGTTCAAAATAATGAGAAACAATAAGAGAAAGGCTGTGGTATCTCACGAATAGTCGTAGTTGTCAACATCAGCGCACCAAGGACCAGTCTGCTGGCAAGCGCGGGTTCCGCCCAGGAGTAATGTCTCGAACCGGAATCTGCCACTCCTCCAGGAGTTTAACACCGGCCTCATGGTATGACACAGTATGGGTTTGGCGATCATGCTGAACTAGGAGCTTCACCGGAAACCCCCACCGGTAAGGAATCGAGTTCTCACGAAGGGCTGCTGTGATGGGGCCGAAAGACCGGCGCTTATTCACCGTAGCCATCGAAAGGTCTTGAAAGAGCTGGAGGCCATTGAGGATCTCTGAGTGGTCTGGTTGTCTGGCTGCCCGTAGAATGCGCTCCTTGACCATGAAAAAATGCACTCGGAGTAGTGTATCCTTTGGAGCCAAGGAGGGGGCTGAACGCGGCTTGGGGAGACGGTGGATTTCGATCAATGATTAACTTTCTGTCGTCCAGGTCCGGAACGAGTTTATGGAACAGCACTTGGGCATAGGGTTCCAACTCTGTATTGCTAACGTTGTCCGGTATGCCTCTAATTTTAATATTATTCCGGCGTGACCGGTCTTCAAGATCTGCGAGCTTGTCCCAAATCTGTCTTCAATATCTGCGAGCTTGTCCCAAATCTGTGATACCTCCATCTGGATACTCTCCTGGGCCGTAATCAAGGAGTTATGAGATGCCACCACCTCCTCCATTTTAGTCTCTAGATGGTCAGTACGCGTACCAAGTTCAGAGACATTGCGGTGCAGAGGGAGAGGGACGCCTTGAATTCTGCAAAGAAATCCTCTCAAAGGGTGGTAAATAATTGATGCAAGGTACGTATGGTGACTGGGGGTTCAGAAGTAGGGCTAAACTCTGGATCGAGATCCCTGGAGGGTGCCGAAGAAGTGCTTTGAGTGGTGGGGGAAGATGAGGGAGCAGGGCTGCCTTGCGGGGGCAAAGAGTTGTCAGTTCCTGCTTTCCGAGGCCGAAATTTCAGCGGGGGAGCCAGGGTAGTAAGTCTCTGTTTCTTAGGAGGCATTTTGGCAATGGTACGAGACAACAAAGAGCTGTAGTGATGTCGGTTGTCACTGATGAGAACTGATGGGCAGCACACAGAAAGGCTCAGGTTACAATGGTATAGAAGCGGTCTGGGGTGGTAGGGTGGCATTTTCACATTATAGGGCGCGCGGGTGTAACAAGTAGAAAAGGCTTCAGCAGCGGGACTTCACATGTAGTAGGCAGGAAGTAGTAGGAGGTAGGTAAGTACTGGGGTAGAGTGGTAGGAGATAATTATAAGGCTCAATTAGGCCCAGATGTAGTCAATGTGGCAGGGAATGTGCCCACTTGGACCTACAGATGCTGGCAGGTAGATGATAGGAGTGTCCCTGTAGGGGGGTAGATGTTGCAGAGCCTCAGATCCTCCAGAAAAGAGGTAACTTGTGCAGCAGGGGAAAGGTTCAATGGAGACAGGAGGCAGGGACCAGGGTAGAGAGCACAGCAGGAGGTAAAAGGAGCCACTGAATAGGGTAGGGATAGCTGGTAAGCTGGGCTAACTGGCAGGCAACACAGCAGCCGTGGTTTGAGTCCTGCAGGCCCGTTCCAGCACGCACGTGCGTCGGGAGGGCACTGCGTGCTGTATGCCGCTTCCCACGTGGATTCTCAGCTGTCCGGAAGATCGGAGGAGAAGGTGAGTGACCTGCCAGGAGCTGCAGGCAGTTTCTTACCGCCTGAGGGGTCCGGGGAGGGAGTAGGCGTCACATGTGTTCCCGCGCGGGAGCAGGCCGCAGTCCACAGGAAGGTCGGGCAGAGGCGCCGGGAGGAACAGAACAGCTCCGTCCCAGCCAGGAGGCACCGAAGGGTCCCCAGAAGGCCAGAGAGCGCAAGGAGAGGTCGATGGGCGTCCGGAGCAGGTACTAACCATAGTAAGTCCAGGGAGCCAAGGCACCATGCGACCGCTCACGGCAAGCTTCAGGTCACGCCCCCTTATTAGAAGCTTTCTAAAGATTTGTAAGCATCTTTGGACAATACACACTGGTAAGAGATCTGGTGAAACGGTCTTTTGATTGTGTGATTAGAAAGCTCCAGTGTGTACCCACACTAAATTAGTCATCATCTGAGATAGACTCACAATTGAGAGGGATGTTGAAGGCCTAAGAGGACAGGTGACAACCAGGGCACATGTCAGTTGCACTACCAACACTATAACACTAAGAAAAACTGATGGTGCATGATCTGTAAAACTGCACATATTTATTTTCATTATTATCTAAAAGTATTTACAGTATCAGAAAAATATTGACTTATGTGTCCTGTGTACGAGACAAACTTTGCTGTGGGACAGTGGGCCGGGTTCAGACTTAAGACGGAGCTTGAAAATAAGAGAGGAAAATTACTCCTGGGCTAAACCATGCTGATTGCAGGGGAGTCATATTTCATCTTACAAACAGTATTAGAGATGAGACGTGATGTTTCCTATTCCAAGTCTAAATAACTGTGTGATAGTAATGCTGGTCAGTATCTGTGTGCAGTAAGCTATTCAAAGATATATCCCTTCATGCAAAGAATACAATTAACTTGACTCCCCTTGAAATCAACATGGTTTTGCCCAGGTGTAACTTTCTTTTCTTAAGTTCAAGCTTCTTCCTTAGTCTGAATCAGGCCCAATATGTATATGTGTTAGATTGTATACAAGTAGGTCAAGGGACAATGAAATTTGCGTTTCAAATTTAGCTAGACAGTTAGGACAAGGGACAAAGCTTTTCACATTTCAGTACCATTTTGAATAAATGTAATGTAGGTCAATTCAAATTAAAATGAGAGTAAAGGGTTAGGCAAGTGTTAGAGAAAGCAAATTCTGTGTAATAAAATGGGAGATTTATGTGTATGCCTAGAAGGGTATATTACAATATAACAATTATCTCTCTCTTTCTGCCATCCACAATGCACAGCTAAGTATTTAAACATTCAACAGATGTCTCCAGGAGTTACTGTGGTTCTGTAATGGCATGCATTTAAAGATGACGGAAGTCACTGTGCTGACCCCGATAGGTGACTTTTTGGTGACAAGAGGGAACGATGAGAGAGACTGCATTGCGGAGAGCTTCAATATTCATTGCCTTGCATTCACTATAAATTGTTATAACTAAACTGCTCAAATCATTAAGCCTCATTAACATCTGATAATAACATCTGTAGACCAACAGAAGTCTTATTTTTTGAGAGCTCTGTACTTGCACAATGCATCTCATGTGGAGATAGTGTTAAAGAATGAAAGTAATAAAGTCCATTCAGACATTAAAGTGTTTTACTGAAATGTGACAGGGCTTTTAACACACGCACATAATGGAATCCTTCCTGCCCCCCTGCAATGCAATATCCTAGTCTACTTCAAATTTCATTTTTTTATTATTTTATTATTTATATTTCTTGGTTCATAGACAGAGCTTGACTTGTATTATTTCACAATGAATCTTTAACAACACAATCTATTACTTAAAAGGAGTTGTCATTCAGTATTCAGAATCTCATTATTGTGTGGAAGTCTGTGTGCAAGTATTATAATTCAGTTTCTCTCATGGTCTTCAGCAGAATGTTAAATTGAGGATACCTAATATGGAACTTAAGGTCTCCATGTTGTTATAACATTGGATACATGATTCATAAACTAAAATTATGTCTGACATTTTCTAGGTAATTCCCTGGAAAATGTAATTTACGTCACAAAAGGCAAGCACATATTATCACTGATTAATTTGGAAATGTCTTGATGGAATCCAGATTTTGGATTATTAGTCATTAAAGTCTGTCGTTATATTGGTTTAAACGATCTCCTATTAATTAAACCAATATCTGGAGTCATACAATAAAACATAGATTTTACAGCTAAAATTAAATCTTCATGATAACCATTGAACAAGGTGAAATATTAAAGATAAAATTAACCTTTCTAATCTAGTCAAGCCAATGAAACTATAAAACATGTTATGAGGCAATATCTTCTAGAGCAGTTCATGGAATTACTATGTGTAATAGAGCAGTCCAATCTGTCTGCTACATTCAGATCATATTTTCACATAAATTAAAACATGGGAATCAGTTTATTAAGAAAGCTAACAACTGTCTGGCTGTAGTTCACTTTTATACGGAACTTTAGCAGGAGCTTCCTTAAAGCTGGCCATACACAAGAGGGATTATCGAAAATCGTGTGAATTCGCCGATAATCTTCAAGATTTTTCCACTAGAGTCCTTAACGATATCGGTGCCATACATGTGTTTCAGGTGATAATTGTCTAAAAATCTAAAAAAGAACTGATTTCTCATATACTTTTATCGTCCCCGAAAAATCGCATTTGCCCATACACCAGTCGATAATTTATATTTGTCGTAAGATTTTTATACATAATTTATACACAACGGACTGTCCTGAACATGGGCAGAGCTAACGCTCACTGCAGGAAGTAGTCATAACAAACTTCCTGTGTAAAGTCCATAGTTCCCATATAGGTTCCATTTCATATGCAGGTTCCATTAAAAGTCCCCATTTCCCATGCAGAGTCCATTTCATAAGTGGATTCATATGTCCTACATGAAGGGATAACAAACGCAATACACACACACACAAGTCCGTCCATGAGGCACTTACGTGCGTATAGTCTACGTATATTACGTAAAAAAAGTTATTATGCATGTGCAGTTGAAATGTACCTAAAAATACGCGCGGAACTCGCAGTGAAAATGGATCTCTGAAATACGGCCCAAAGAAAGGAATTCAATTTCAATATACATCTAATGTATTGGATGTGTACTGAAAATGGCAAGGAGTCATGTGGGATTTGCATATTCACTCCTAGGAAAGTGATAATGGACCTGATTCACACTTAAGAATTCTCCCGATTTTAGGTGCGTATATTTAAGAATGGATCCACTGCGCATGTGTAGTAACTTTTACACGCTATTTGCGTTGGACCTAAGTTTGCAAATTCCGTGCTTATACACTACGAACTTAAAATCTGTAGGTTCGTAGTAACATACACAAAAATGGGTGTTCTGTGAATAAGTAACTAGGCAGATACGAAGATTTGGGTGGAGAGAGGCATTTAAATGACCTAACGAAGGCGCAGTTATGCATTTAATTTTCTAAGTAGACGTCCTACGCATTCAAATGCGAATCTACAGTTAAGGGTGCCCTATGGCACTCGTAATTCACATAAGAACCTGAAAACTGGGGGCGTGCCGAGGGAGTTTCATTGCTATTAGTTGTGTATATTTAGGAACCTATCGCATTCTTAAGTGTGAACCAGATCCAATGTCACCAGAAAGTTATCGGCGAAGATTTCTTGATTATCATGAAATGACCATATATTTTGCTATTTTACAGTTTATCACCTGCTTTGGCCAGAATTAAATCAAGCATGTCAAAAGATCAAATAATCGCTCTAAAGGAGTTCTTGGACAATTATTGAATGATCAGCACAAACATCTCTATCATACACTTGAGCGATAATTTTGCCGATTACACGATAATTGGAAAATCGGCCAATAATTGCTCTAGTGTATGGCCAGCTTAAGTGTGTATAATGCTTGTCAGAGAGGGTTTAAACTTAACAGATACAGTTATGTGTGATCACCAGTCTAGGTGATTTCAATGGGTTTAGTAGTATCTGTTTGAACAAATTCAGGTTATCACAACTGGATTCATATCTATGGAAACATTTTTATTTAATCCTCTCACCAAGACAATATCTATAGAAAAAGAACAAAGCAGGCAGTATGTAATATCAGTCCCTTGATCATGAGTTTGGCACTGCTGATTCTTATAAACAGCACTACCTTGTTATGTAATTTATTACACCATGGTCATCATTATTACTTTGAGAAAGGTGCAGGGACCTCTGGGTAACATGTATTGTCTAAAGATTATTTTGTTGTATGAGTAAAACTGAAAAATAATACCATATTAATCTTGTATAGAAAACTAATCTCCCAGGACTGGGGGATGTTATATATTGGTGCGGATATTATGAAATATATGACAGAATTGTTTAAAGCAGTGCCATTGCCAGTAATGACTGAAATGGAGAGCTCCATGCAGTAACAGTCTCTACATCTGTTGTTATTAAGCCTCTGAGTGCTGCTTCTTCTGGGTATTATATATTTATATATATATTCAGTGTGTCCATTTGCAACACACTGTATCCTGGCAATGCGACAGGTGCGATTTATTCCAGCTTCAAAGAAGACAATGTGGACATTGGGTCGGATCCTCAGCTACGGCTGTCTTCCACACACGGCTGTAATTTCGTTACGTAAATTGCGTATATCTTAAAGACTGCATATACACTATCTACGTAATGAAAGGATAAGTAGATTATGTACAATAGTTACTACGCATGCGTAATAGCTACCTATCAGCATATTACGGCCGTGTGTGGAAGATGACCGTAGTTGAGGATCCGCCCCATTGTGACTAATCTGGATCCACTAGAGACAGGTAGAATTTTCTCCTCACCATCCCCTTCTATCAGCTGAACATTAACCCTTCATGTCCTGTAGCCTAAACCTAGGGCTATTTTTACAGACATTTTTGACTTCAAGAGGGGCACCTAGAAGGGACCCTTTTAAGTAATTCTGCCCCCAGGCTGTGGTCACATAGACGCCGGGCGCATAACCAAGCAGATGCAGCGCGTGTCATTCACTTTCACAGTACTGTTTATACAAGAGAGCCCTGTAAGACCAATATTGCTGACCTCACATGTGAGGCAGCATCAGTCATAGAAATAGGTTTGGACCTACAGGGATCCTGCAGGAGCCAGTACTGGCCATGTGAATGATGCTATTAGGTCAGCATCATTCAAGAAGAGCCCCACAGAGGAATGAAGAAGGAGAAGATGGCTGCAAAGGTAAAAATTTAAAATAGGTTATAAAGACAAAAGCTGGAAACATAGAAGGGGCAGAAATGGAGGCTGGGCACATATAAAGGGCAGAAATGGAGACAGAGACACAGAAGAATCAGATATGAAAGCTGGGCACATATAAAGGGCAGATATGGGCTCTACTAGGTCTAGAAATGGATCTGTCCTACACCTCCCCTTCTATCAGCCTAATCTAAACCTTTCATGCCCTGCAGCCTCACCCGAACCTTCTCCTTTTCATTAGCCAAACTTTAACCCTCAATGTCTCGCAGCCTAACCCTAACATTCACTTTGTATGAGCCTAATTCTCGGGAGGAGCAAAATTCGCTAATGGGAACAGGAACAAAATAGGGCCATAGTACCCATTCCCAATAGGAATATTCGTAATGAGCACAAATTTAACACTCATACAGTGACATTCAGCTGTATAAGTCTCCAAAATCAGCTATTTGGACTGACAACTGCATCCCAACACTCAGGAGCAGAGAATTTGTACCTAATGGAACAGGTAATGGTGGAGGGTCTGTCACGTCCCCTGCATCTGCCACCAGATACACCACTGTCCACACAAGTGATAGTAACACTTGTGTCTAAAATAGAGACCAGGGTGAGACTTCTGTTCTGAGTGCTGTAAAGGACATGTTTTTTTGCCTGGATAGTTACCTTGATTATTTGCTAACCGGCCTGACCTTTTGCTTGGAATTTTGACTGTGCTTTGGAACACGTTTTTTCATAGACTGATCTGTAAAATCAATCTAAGCACAGTATGTTTCCATGCCCACTGCTAGACTACTGTTATGTATTTATCCAATGTAGTGAGTCAATCTTTTATTTGTAACATTTTTCAATTTTCTATTTAAAAAAACCTTTCTATATGATGAGTATATGTTATAAGGAGGAGAGTAAAAAAATGGTGGGATCTGATGAATTACAACTCTTTTTATTATACAACAGCACCACCAAACATGAAGTGAAAACTGGCTGTAGTTCCCACTATGCGAGACATATTAACTTGCATCATGATAATTATGGTTTATCCAGCTTCATTATGTATGCTATGGCCATCTGCTTCAAGAGTTATGTTTCTCTCAGGTTACCTAACAGAGGATAATAGGATCTTTCTGGGCTCACTGGTAACATTGGGCTCTATTTTCTAAGAATGCCTGAACGTAGCTCAGGCAAGTTCAAATTTGCTCTCTGAGAACTTATGAGCTACGTTCAGGCTGTTTACTAATACTCACCCTCTGCTGGCTGTCCCGCGATGACATCTGAACTTTC
>WWET01001038.1:128488-154426 GCA_011038615.1 Limnodynastes dumerilii
GAATAGCAAGGGGAGGGTAGTGGGGGGGGGGAAAGGCATTGTCCGCTGCTTAGTTTCCTTCTTAAGAAGGAAATTCCACACAGTTAGATAAGGTAGCCCTATGACACTCGTAAGTGCCATAAGGTAGCTAAAAAGGGGGGGGATAGGGGCAGGACGGGTGAGTTAGGGGCAGGACTGTATTCACAGATACGAGTGAGTTAGGTGCGGACAGATTCGCACCTAACTCACTCGTATCTGTGAATACGGTCCTATATATCTAGGCACCAGTAAGAATTCATTTACTTTATGAATGAAATCCCTTTCTGACTTTCAGATGACACACTATGTAAGAAAAACCACTATCATAGCCATAGATGCCTACAAGGGGTGGGGCTTAATGATGTAATTTATGCAAATCACATAAGATGCCCCACCCCTGACTTTCAATGCCCTTTTTTCTTAGTTTTACTAGGGAAAATTGCATCATCAAGTCCTGCCCTGCCCTGCCCTAACACTAAGAGGAGCAAAGTTGCTAGGCAAGGAGGCAGGACTTAAGGCTGTAGTTTGTCACGGCTTCAAGCCTTCTGCAGGAGATTTGCAAGCCATCCCGGGATCCTGGGAGAACTGCCTGAATTTCCGGAGTCTCCTGAATATTCTGGGAGAGTCGGCAGCCCTGATATTTATAAAAATGCTTTTTTTCTCCCATCTGAGACCAGATCATCAGCCAAATCCAGAGCTACGCTCCAATTACGTTTCAAGACGTAGCGTATTTACTATGCACGCCCCCAGGCACTCCCCTCGCTCATACATTCTTTGCCCATTTTACGCTTTCCAAACCCTACCTTAACTTTACACAGCTTAAGTACTGACATACGTAAAGGCTGCAGGTACGTAACTGACTAAACCCACCCAGTCTGCTGGATTGAAATGCCTCCCCCCACCTCTGAATCGTATATACGTATCTATCGTATAATCGTCTTATGCCTGGCACGCCCCCTCATTTGTAGTTACGCTGTTGATACTAGGCTGGTACGTATGTTCAGAGTTACATAGCGTAACATCTGGCGCACGCATGTGCAGTAAGTACTAATGGGCGCTTTTACGCTAGCGGCTAGCTTAAATTCACTCGCCTTCATAGTTCTGGATCTACCCCCATGTCTATATATAAAGACTGTCCCAACATAGAGGTAAATTTACCATTACCAGTCTTGGCAGCTGAATATTATTATGATAAATTGTTGGGAACATAACAGCCTTGCTGCCAGAGAGTTTTACTTGTTCATAAGTACCCAATTTGTCCTTTTTAGTAATACATTTTGAGTGGATAGAAACAGTTTCCTACAAACACTCCACAGAAAAAAGAGCTAATTACTATCTTCCACATATAATAACGCTCACACTTTTTTCTTTAGAATGGATATGTTAGCTATTATGTAATGCAAGCTGAGCTGAGGGCAAACAAAAATCTACATTTCGGCAGCAGTAAACCACCAGTGGCAGGAAATAAGGTGTGAAGGAGAAGAATTCAGATTGTGTCTCTGCCAGACCATAACAATGCGTGAAATGAACCAGCACAAGTGAACAGAGGGTGATAGATTATACACAGGTAACCAGCAGAGGTACTCTCTGAACTCCAAGTGGAACAATTCATTTACAGTTTCCCATGGAAGAACAGTAGGGGACATTTAACGATATTTCCAGTGCAGGCTGTTGATGGATTAGTCTGTTTTCCCACAGAAAAATTCTGTAAATCATCCAGTTTTCATATACAGAACAGCAAATGACAGCTAATATTAACCATTTACTAACACTGATCCAAGTATATTGCCGCACCTACTTCAACTCTAATACCTTGAACCCTTGAAAGTTTCTACTTCTTCAACTTATTCTTTGTTTAGTAAAGTTACTCATTTCAGTGAAAAAAAAAAATGATTATGATAAATCTTTGCTAAGTGTGATTGCCATTTCTCCAACGGGCCGAGATATAGGTGTCCTTTCCTTGCTGTGCTTATAAGTGGAGAACATAACAAACATAAGTGAGATATTTATTGCACTGTGAGGCTTACTGCTTTTGCAAATAACGGTACTTACTTAAAAGAGAAGTGCAGGGATCAAGGAATGCTCGCCAACAGCAAAACTAACAACTCACAAAACTAGTTTAAGGTATACTTAGTATATTGTCACTGTGTTTTATTAGTGTTTATGGTATTAGACAGTCAAATGAATGTTTTTAATGTCATCATAGAAACTAGCACTTGGGCAACTGGGGGTATTATTAGGCCTGGGAGCAAACAAAACTAGGAGTGCTTAGGAGGAGAGTGCGGTAAGTTTAGGGTAAAATCAATGATAAATAAGTAGTTGGGATCTAGGCTTATGGGGTCTAAAGGCTGTAAATTTAGACTATGCTTCAGGGCACAGGGCCGTAACCGAGACCTCTGCATGCCTTCTGTACGCAAGGAGTTCTGGAAGTCCGCACAGAAGAAGAGAGTCAACACACTTGCGGACTTTAGCCACTCTCCACAGCCATAAGGTTACCTTAAGTGCTTCATAAGAATCTGTAACGGCCACGAAATGCTATTCTGCATACTAATCCCCGCCTCCATAGCAGGGTTTAGCCATGCAGAATGCATGGAATGCTCCCCCATCGTACGGGTCTGCTTTGTAAAATCTGGCGCGAGCATGCACAGATGTCAGTTGCAAGGTGACTTGCGTAAGTGGCTTACACAAGTCCCTTGTATTATTAACTCTGAATCCAGTCCACTATGTGGGTGAAATCTTAACAAGCTATGAAAAGCAGAGGACTTGGGTTCATCTGAAAATGTATGAGGTAAATTGTTTAGCTGCTATTGTTATTGTAATGTGTTTGTTTTGACTTGATTCATTTTACTTATGTTTATTTGTAATTAACTGACAATTTTTTTGAACCACTGCTAATCTAGTAAAGCAATGCATCATTGCAACTGTGTCTGTGTGTGTTTAGAAACAAAGCATGTCTGGGAGCAGCAGCTGACAGGGGGAATTGTTCCACATCAGCTATTTTGTTGGAGGCTTTAAGGGGTGTCTCCTGAGGTAAGTTAGCTCTCAATATAAAAACATATTTATATATGGCCCAACATTGGGAGTAAGGACCAGGGGCGGATTGACCATAGGGCTTACAGGGAATTTTTCCGGTAGGCCGGTGGCCTCTGGAAGCCACTCATCAGCTCCTATTTTATTTGAAGAAGACTAGGATGTTGCCTGTCATGGGTGGTGGTTGCTAAAATTATGTCTGTATAGAACATAGATCATGATAATATTTTAGAATATATTTCTTTATTCCATACTAATCCAGTTTACATATTTTTTTGACTCCGCCAATAGTGATCTTGCTCACATGTGGCCTCTTGCAGATTTTTTTTTCCAGGGCCACTTTAAGTTCCCAATCCGCCCCTGGTTAGGACGACCTCTAACATTATTAGAGTTAGGACCATGAGCAGAAATGCCTTGATGGTGGCTGGTGACTTATCATATATTTGTAAATATGTGTAACGGACATTTTTGTGTTTTATTTTAGACTGGATAATGGCAGTGTTGCTGGGGCATTTCCTTTCCTGTGTTTCTGTTGCTAGCAGATAACCCGCCTTTCCAGCACCTGTTTGCAGTAACCTATAAATTGATCAGAGCAACTTCCATTTTGTGTATTCTGTGTGTGTGTTTAGGCCAGAAAGGAAAAGATTTTAGCCTTTTGTTCTGTGGTATTAAGCAATAGGCAGTATATACTAGTTTTTAAGAACTTTGATATGATATCCAAATAATATCACTGAGGATAATCAATTTCAGGACTGTATGTAAGCATGAGAAAAGTGGACTGGATCCAGGCTTAAATAAAATGCTAGTTTTCCACACCTAATATTTTACCTGTGCACATATGCACACACTCTAATGTTATTAATAAACACATGACTGATGTGTTTGTATTAAAAAGGCACTTTTGCTTGTTTTTTGCTAGTATTTTGTTGTATATGATTAAAGACTGAAAGATTATCCATTGCCCATCTGCAGAAAGAGCTTCCCTTCTGTGATGCAAGGGTTAACCAAAGCAAAGAATCCTCTTGTTCCCAGGAAAGGCGTCAGATTCTTTGCTTGGCACAAAATACATTTCCTAACAAATTATTCTACTTCCTTTGCCGTCAGTCACACACAGTTTATGCCTCGTGAAAAGTAATAAGTGAGCCTGATCTGAAATTCAATTGTTCAATTTCTTTGTGTGTGTGATCAGCAGAGGGATTCCTCTGCCATTACTGAATTCCTGAGAGCTATATATTCCATCAGAAGATTGAGGGCAATATTAGGAAGTGATAATATAATGAGACCATCAACCATTCCTTCCTAGGACATTTATATGTTTTAACATCTGAAATTTCTTCAGATATTGGGCAAATTCAAAGTGAAAAACTTCAAACCACTAATACACTGGTGGATTTCTATCACAGTGAGAATTAAAGCTTAGTTATGAACAAAAGCATTGTGTTGCGAGACTCACTTGCGATGAATAGATGTAGAAAGACCCCCTCCATTTTTTATTATTCTCCCATAAATCTTGCAGATCATTTACATTTAATCAAGTGCAACTTCTGTAGAGTTTAATGAAGGCTTATCTTTACAGAAATAAGAGACAGCATGGTCACAATGAATAATGTTAAAGTGACAGATGTTATCCATTCATTTTATTTAACAAATACTTACATCCAAATAGCGGTCTGGATTCACAGTTACGTAGATTTTGTCTGACGTACGTTGTTTTAAGAATTGAGCTACTACACATGCATAGTAGCTTATTTATGCTATCTATGTACCATTTCTGTACCGCGCTTACGTAATCTACGTAACTGTGAATCCGGACCAGCAGCATCTGTAACGTTCATGGATTTCACATATGGATTGAATTTACATGGCATTCCGCATAGGGACCGTGTCTGGGTCAATGTAAAGACTGTATTGATGTCATTGATAGAAGCCATGAATAATTCTTTTATTATATTATTTGTAACACCTCCAGGTAATGTATTTTGCCAGAGTCACGGCTATTCATTCCAAACTTTAAGGAATGTACAGAGACATCTCTCCTGGCGAGCCACGATAATTGTTTTTTTATTTGTTATCAGAACAGCATTAGCAATCCATGAAACATTTCCGTCAAGGTAAAAGGCTGATAGGTCTCTATCTATCTGTCACTGCTAACGGAAAAGGTCGGTGAGGATTCTGAAGGCATCTTCAGGCAATGTTATAGGCTAGAAAGCAGCAGGATTCTGTCAGCTGTAAGTGACTGAAGTAATATATAAAAGTGAGGACTCTCTATGTAAATCTGTGAAAGGCAAATAAGCTGCATCACATGTAGCCAATATTTAGAATAT
Organism: Limnodynastes dumerilii; assembly: GCA_011038615.1. NCBI lineage: Eukaryota > Metazoa > Chordata > Amphibia > Anura > Limnodynastidae > Limnodynastes > Limnodynastes dumerilii. Next base: position 133,861 of record WWET01001038.1, read on the forward strand.
AAATGAAATGTTTAAAATCATCCCACTTTGGTTCCCATACTGGCTGGACCCTGTACCGCTTCTTCCTGCGATCCTCTGCTTACATGTAAACAAAATGTAGGAATCCTGAATCTGCAGGCTTTTAACTAAATCTTTTGATGCCATTAGAGAAGAGATAAGCAAACCTTATGCATATGCCCTTGATTGGTAACTATAGATTACAACATTAAAAAAGGACCTTTGGATATACTGATTTTAGTTTTGTTGGAGATCAAAAGGTGCTTTGTATTCTATTACAGGGTTGATTGGCAGGGTCACTTATGACTGTTTATCTTTACCATTTGAAAGTAAATAACCACAACAAAAACACCAGCAATTTAGCAGGTCCAGTAGTGCACTCTGCAGGTACCTTAAAGTGCTGACATGTTGACAAGTTATTTAATGCAGCATTTGACAGGAACATTGGCTGCAATATGAGCTTCAGTCACAGCTAGACTAACAATTGGGGTAGACAGCTGAAAATTCAGGCAATATGGGAAATATATATTTCCACAACATCCTCTACCTTGTATCTAATAAAGTCTAGTATATAATAATAACCACAGACTGGATCCAGACTTCCTACAATTGGGGAGTATTCCAATCACCAGGTTTTCATCCTGGTAAAAAATTCGATGACTGGGTCTCAGCAACTGCTTTAGCTCTGGGAGGGAGGGGGTTATGAAACAGTACAGTAAGTGCTTGCTTCAGCCCTTACACACTATCCATTTTACATGTGCACAGTGCTGAAATCTTAAGGAAGGGGTCCCCTGGTGGTAATCCTTATGAGCAAAGGGAGTGGATTTATAGATGTGGCAGGCATTTGGCATCAGACCTCCGCTACCGCTGTGGCAGATCCACTACCGCTACTGCTCAAGTCTGGATCTGGTCCCATATTATCATAAGGGTGTTAGTTATAAACATATACAAACAGAAACAATATGTCTGACTTAATGAAACGAAAAGAGACAGAATAAGCATATTGTAAAGGTAAACATTATGGACCAGATCCTCCCTTTCAATTAGGAACAATGGGCCTGATCCAGACCTACGCTCGGATGCGGTTTTACACTGATCATAAGCGTAAAAACTGCCATTTGTACTTACTGCGCATGCGCGGGGCAGATGATACGCTCATGTTACGGTCTGAAAATCCTTGCATATGGGCCTTAAACGTAACCGCTTCGTATTACCGATCATGGGGGTGTGCCTGCCATACGAAAGCCGTAACCACGCACCGTGGGCGGGGTGAGGCATTTAAATTGTACAGTATGGGTGTGCTAAGCGTCGTTAATACGCAATGAACGAACGCATGGCCGCGGGTACGAGCACAAAAGTTAGGGTAGGGTTTGCCGAGCGTATGGAAGATAAACTAGGTATGAGCAAGGGGAGTGCCTATTGCCGTGCATTGTGGGTACGTTCGGCGATAATACGCTACGCACACCAGCGTAGGTCTGGATCAGGCCCAATGGACCAGACCTTTGAAAAGAGGATGTTTTCACCAGTTTTCACACCACTAGGAAAACTCCTGCTTTTAAGATTGCCAATGCACACACACCACGTTTTGAGTATGGCTCTAGATCCTACAGGTTTATGACGTTAGGATGGGTGCGAGAACTATTGGGGTCTGGGATGACGGATCAGGAATTTTAAGGTAAGAGTGTCAGTACAGAACTCTGAGGGAATTAGCCTCCGCAGCGTTCACATGCAAAACAGGATTCATTAGGGATCTAATACTGGTGATGTCCAGCCCATTCATTGGTTTGGACCAGGTTCAGTGGGCCTGATCCAGACCTACGATGTAGCGCTGAGCGTACTAACGCTCAGCATTACATCGTGGGACTCCCCCTGACACTCCCCCTGCCCCATCGTATTTACCCTCCCTTACGCCGGCTGAAGGCTACCCTAACTTCAGCCGGCGTAAGGGAGTGTAAATACACTGGGACGGCGGCGGNTGCCGAGCGTATGGAAGCTAAACTAGGTACGAGCAAGGGGAGTGCCTATTGCCGTGCATCGTGGGTACGTTCGGCGATAATACGCTACGCACACCAGCGTAGGTCTGGATCAGGCCCAATGGACCAGACCTTTGAAAAGAGGCTGTTTTCACACCACTAGGAAAACTCCTGCTTTTCAGATTGCCAATGCACACACACCACGTTTTAAGTATGGCTCTAGATCCTACGGGTTTATGACGTTAGGGTGGGTGCGAGAACTATTGGGGTCTGGGATGACGGATCAGGAATTTTAAGGTAGGGGTGTCAGTACAGAACTCTGTGCGAGTGGGGGAATTAGCCTCCTCAGCGTTCACATGCAAAACAGGATTCATTAGGGATCTAATACTGGATCCCTGCTGGTGATGTCCAGCCCATTCGTTGGTTTGGACCAGGTTCAGTGGGCCTGATCCAGACCTACTATGTAGCGCTGAGCGTACTAACGCTCAGCATTACATCGTGGGACTCCCCCTGACACTCCCCCTGCCCTATCGTATTTACACTCCCTTACGCCGGCTGAAGGCTACCCTAATTTCAGCCGGCGTAAGGTAGTGTAAATACGCAGGTATGGCGCCGTTAGTACGATAACGCCGCCCTCCCAGCCTCATTTCCCTCACTCCCCCCGCCTCCCTGCACTAACCTCAGCGTAGTAACGTGGGGGACTACGTAGTAATGCCGGGCAGATGTTAAGCCGATCTTAAATGCCAGCCAGCGTAGGTCTGGATCAGGCCCAATGACACTACCAATAGAGGAGCTGGATTGAGCTGTTAGGTGATCCGGTATAATAAAGCACAGTACAGACATACAAACACAGCTCGTACCAATCAATCTGAACCGCCACCAGTTTACATTTTAAAACTTAAGGTAGGGTATGGCTAGCATGTGTGGATAAATTCCATATATTCATTATTTGCAGACCCAATTGCAAAGCATATAGAAGTGAGGATCCAGTTCACCCAAACTATTCAAGTAATATTTGGCCTTTGAATAAAATATAACTTCTAATTCAACTTCAAGATGTTCAGGTTTAATTCAGCAACATAACTCTTTATTTTGGGTAATTCAAGAGGACTGATCCAGAGTTTGAGCTAGATCCAGACCTACGTGCGTGTTACGTTTGTTATTGTAGCGTAATTACGCTATCGTAAGTACTATGCACTCCCCCAGGCACTCCCTTCGAACGAATGTACTTTTGCCATTTTACGCTTGCCAAACCCTACCTTAACTGTTCACAGCATAACCACGCACGTACGTAGCTTCCTGACAGACGTAACTGCCTAACCCAGTCCATACTGTACGATTTAAATGCCTCCCCTCACCTCCAGTGTGTAGCTCGAGTGTAGTAACGGCTAACGTATTTTTGGCCTTCGTATGTAGTTAGTGAGGGAAAAATAGGTGCAAGTATAGACCTGGGTAAAACCATGCCGAGCTGCAGGAGACAGAAGTTCCCTAGCTTAACTCTAAATGACAGATTACTCATAAACCTTTACAATATGTGAGCTCTATGTGTAAAAGCTAAGTATTTTCTCTGCATGTTATTTTTCCCCTCTCACATTGCAAGATGGTTTTGCTGAAGTGTACACTTGCACCTGTTTTGTTCTTAAGAAAAGGTGTAAGTTCAGCTCTGGATGGTGTGTATTTAGGCATAACTTTATTCATATACACGCCTTCTGCTTGGCCAACACTATGCATTTATAAGATGCATGCAGCTACTACTCACCCGATGGTGCAGCCAGCATCTGCTTCAATAATCCAAACACAATTGAGGTTGTGGTCGTAGGGTGCCGGATACCCAGGAGACAACACTCTGCCCACTTTTTCTCCACGAATCATACCACCACACTCCGCTACAGAATAATAAACATTATTTTAAAAAATTGGTCATCAGTCATAAGAGAAAAATAATACTTTTTACGTATTTTTTCTTACCTATGCACAAAGGAAGAGGCTGGTCCCACACTCTGCGTTCACCAGTCAGGCATACTAAAACGCGGCTGCCACGTAAGCTATAACCAGAGTCACAGCTAAAAGTCACAGAGCTTCCTGCGAAATGCCCCTCGTCTTTATCCTTGTAGCCATACTGTGGTGTCCCTGGGTCTTCACATTTAATCAGCTCAAAGCCTGCAGTGTCAAGAGAAGGACATTAGGGGAAGACACAATAATGCTGCAGGATGACCTGTCTGAAGCAGCACTGTCAATTTGTCTGCCAGTGGATAATTACAATTAGTGCCAAATCTGGTGAAACGGCAAACTGTTACAGCACAATGACAGCCTAGTCATATAGTTTTTAGCGATGACCATAGGGGATGTAGTTAGTAGAACACAGGCATTGATTTAATACTGTGCGATAATAACATAGATATATAAAGGCTGGCAGAATTAAACATGTTTTTAAGTGATATATAGAAGTCTTACAGGAAGGTCTTTTTCTACTGTAACATCAGATATTGAAGACCTCAATGTTTTATTTGACAAGCAATTAGCCACTGAGTTGGGTGGATATACTGCCACAGTCACAACCATAAGAGATAAACTATTGAGAATCACGGCTGGAAATTCCTTTGTCACTGTGCATGATTTAGAATTAACAGTATGTCACACAATGACAAATCTCTGGTTCTAACAAGCAGCAGGAACAGGATGAGGACATGGGAATTACTACTGATTGGGTTGGTACATTACTTAACAAGTTAAGTCCTGTCAGAGTATATATTGCACTATACTTCACTAAAACTATTTTACATAGCAGATACACATTGAAAACTTCTGACATAAAAGAGAACATAGTATTTTTACACTACAGAACTCATTGACATGCCATTACCCCTTCCAAACCATGATTCTTTGGTTTACAACACATGTGTAATGATTTCTAGCCAAGGCCAGATTTGCCCCAGGGTCCCCCACACACAAAGGAGCCCCCCACAAACATCCAGTTTTGAGTGCTCCTGCAGCTCTCTAGGACGATGGATGTCTTTGACTGACATCCTCCTCTTAAGTACACTCTATCGTGGCCGTGACTGAGATAGCGTGCTTAGGAGGAGGATGTCAGTTACTAGTCATAGACGGCTGCGGGAGCGCTGAAGACTGGATGGTGAAAGCTGTTATAACGAGCGCAGGTTGACTGGTGTCAGACTTAAAGTCTCTCAGCCACCAGTTGGCCTGCACATCGGGAGGAGTGACTTTAAGATGAAGAAAAGCAACAGATGAGAGTGAGTGAGTGTGTGTGTAGCTTTATATGTGTGTGTGTGTGTGTGTATATGTATGTGTGTAGATATATATCTCTATATATAGAGCTTTATATCTACACAAACACACGTGTATGTGTATAGTTTAAATGCCATGGGGCCCTTACAAACCTTAATCTGGCCCTGTCATTGGCAGCTATAAACAAAGAAACTTAACATACATTAAATACTCCATCGTCTCCAATATCTGTCTATGCTGACAGCATTGAAAAATAGACAACGTTAGTGCAAGTTTTATGTTTGTTCTTCCTTATATATTAGACCTTTCTTCACCTGGAACTAACCAGATCCCAGCAGTGTTCATCTCTACGAAATACACATCCACAAGACCAGTTCATTCCATTGTGAAAATCAAAAACAGGTATCATGTCAAATTAATTGTGGAAGAGAATGAGTTACCCCAATAACAGCTGGCTTTGTTTAGTGTGCTATTTAATCATGTTGGTAATAAGCATATTTCAGTTTTCTCCATGACAGGAAACACCTCTTAGTGTGGGTGTTAAGCTGGAAACTACTAATTCATTTTTTGTTACCAGTTCTGAGTACTTGAACAAAACAATCTAAATTTATATTATAGCCGGAAATGAGACTTTTGACCTAGAAATGGATTTTTAATAACATCTTTTTAATACCTCATTAAATTTCTTGCTATAACCAGGAATGATAAATTTATTTATTCCTGAATTCATATTTATAAATAAAATATAACTACCTAAACTAACAATTACTGATAAGCTTCTCATTGCAATATGTTATTCATTTGACCCCATATAATTGCTGTGTTGTTTTACTTTAGTTTACATTTGTATTCAAAGGATTTTTTCTGCTCAAATTCTGACATTACTTTACCTATTACTTAATATTTTTTTCATTTTGTACACACTATGGGGGTCTATTTACAAAGACCATTTGAATGCGATAGGGCCAATTTTCACTACAACTACTACTGGCCCTATCGCATTAAAATGAAGTGTCACATATTTACAAAATGCCGAAGCGGAGTTTTACACTCCGTTCCCGACGTCGGTGGTAAGTATTCTGGCGATGTCCCAATATACCCCTATTTTCCTCCCCCTAATAGCTGTTATTAGGGGGAGGAAAAGGGGAGTATGTATGGGAGGGAATACATAGCAATATTGGCCAAGCTTAAAAAAAAGTTTTAGAAGTTAAAAAAAAATCAATAAAAACATAGAAAATTTAAATAAATATAGAGTAACTAGCACTGAACAAAGGTTTGTGAATGTTAACTGTGAGTTGGAGCAGGTGGATACCCGAAGATTAACTGCTTTGCAAGCAGGGTAATGTAATAGTTAGACTGCAAGCTAGATTGCAATGGCAGGCTTGATGGATAATACAATAGTGAATCAATAGTGAATCTGCAGGCTGGATTGCAATGGTTGATTTGCAGGTTGCTTATCTTTCGCCATTATAATCTCCATTATAATGCATGTAGTCGAGCAAATGGCTTCTTAAAAGCTATGACAGATGGAGATCATGGAGAAAATGCTATCTGAATAGGGATGGACAATTAATAATGCCAGTGAATGGTAAACCTAAAAGATACAAACATAGGCATATGCAGGGCCCTCTTAACAGAATTGTAGGCCCTGGGCAAAGCAATGTACAGGGGCCCCAAATCATGTCACTCCAGCCCCCCATCATGTCTCTCTAGCTCCCTATGTGTCTCCAGCCCCCCAGCATTCACACATCATTTCACCCCAAATCGAGGCACAGGCCCCCTTCCCCCCCATTCACAGGAATAAAAATGTCCCAAATCATGTCACTCCAGCCCCCCATCATGTCTCTCCAGCCGTCCAGTTCCCTCTCATGTCTCCCCAGCCCCCCCCCATATTACCCATGTGTAACCACTCCAGCCTGTTAGTATTTATTCATTTCACTTACCTTTAGAAGTCTTCCCTCCGCGGTGCGCTGCTGCTCCTTCCTATCCTTCCTAGTGATGCTGGTGTCACAGGAAGGAGCTCCTATGCGGTATTCCATGCAGTATCACTGTCACAGTAAAGATTACAAAGTCTGAAGAGAGATAACATTTGTAGCAAGCTACATAGGTGCAGTAGTGATTACTGACCAAGAAAAGACAAATAGTAAAACACTGTCCCTAATAAAGTTACCAGAAATAGATGTCACACTGCTGTCAATACAGGGATCCTAAGAGCAATCACAGCAATCATTAACCATAGATCTGTTCTCAAGCAACACAATATTACTTGGACTGTAATACAGATTTATTACACCATATATTCTAGACTGTTGAACTTATTTATAACTTACCTTGACTTTGTAGATGCCTTTTTTTCTATTCTCTCTTCTCTGTTCCAGTTCAGGTTCCTCTTCTTTTTACTTTCATTTTCCCCTGATCCTCCAGGCTGCATCATGGATGCTGTCTGGGAGATTCTGTCTGACATTGCTCTGACTCAATCACTCACTTGACAGACAGCAAGCAGAGCGAATAAGTGATTCAGGGAGCTCAGTGTCTTAGAACCTCCTCTCTCCTCTGCAGCTTCCAGCAGAATGATCTAAACAGAAGCTGCAGGAGGGGAGAGACAATAGACAGGGCTGTTTTTTCCAATAGGCAGTTTGGGCTAGTGCCAAAACTTGTACTGGGCTTTGCTGAAGGGCTCCTTGATGTGTGGGGGCCTTGGGCACTAGCCCAAACTGCCCAGTGGAAAAGACGGTCCTGGGCATATGGTTGTGCCACTGGTAGGCATATACTGTATTACTAGAAGGCATTTAATAGAATTATTAATAGATTTATTTCATAGACCTGTTATTATGACACAGATGTGTGTGTATGTGTCATGTGATATTGGTGACAATGATGGTTTGCTGCTTTGAAGTATGCCATTCATTCTGAACCAAAGCATTTTTCTGTAACTCTGTAGGGAAGTTAAAAAAAAAAGTAGTAATGACACTCACTGGAATAATACAACTCAAATCCTTTGCTGGTATTTTCTGCATCAGTGATGAATTCCAGCCACAATGCACTAGAGGTGCTGTTTAGACTTCGCCCCAGCATCTCTGACTGGCTGAATGAGCCAAGGAGTCGGGCAGAATTATTGTGTCCATCATAAACCTGGAAAATTGGGGAAGAAATAAGAGCTTACAGCTATATGTATGTAATTAAGTTACGTGTTTCATGTCACTACCAAATACTTGTAAAAAGTCAAGGTATTTCCTGGTCTAATGATCCATATAAAATGAAGGGCTTATCCTGGGTCTCACACAGGTAAGGTGTCAGTGTGAAAGGTCCCGTGTTGTTTTTCAACACCTAATTGAACAGATTTGTTTACTATTGTTATGGCAATAGCAATGAAATCTGTAGCCGGGAGCCGCATGCAGGGAAAGGAGACAGACGGCATTTTGTAGTACTTGTAGGTCTCTTCTTGTCCGGGTGACTGCATTTCCGCTATGAATTTAGTACTTGTATGTTTCCAACAAGTTTTCTTTTTTTGAAAAGTCCTGCATTTTGTTAAAAAAGTTAAGTCCCCTTCATTTTTTTTCAGTCAATAAGAGCTCCTCTTTGGCAGTTGCTAGCCAGGGCAGTCCCAGGAAATTCATGGCGCATGTGAAAGCGTCAGACCCAGGATATAGGAGGACTTATAACTTTTTTTTTTTTTGACACAGCAATTTGTCTGGGAAAAATCCGGGTTGAAAATCCTGGGTTTTTTAAGGGTGGTGATGTGAAAGCGGTATAATGTTCCAATGGTGCCTCATATGCTCTTATGATAAAACTGTGCTCTAAAACATGATGGTCTTCAGTATAAATGGTAATTATAACTTATCAATAAGAAACCAATAATTCATCATAAAAAATATAGTTTCAGAACTACAAAACTTTAAACTGCGTGTAAACCCCTGCAACTGGCTATTAAATATTTATCAGCTAACAATACGTTTGTTTGCAGAATACTACTATGATATCTGACAACACAGGGGGGTTAAAGGAAAGGTCTAAAGCTTGTATAAACTATACAATAATCAGGGCAATGGACAGTTATGTTGGGAGCCAGGGAAATCCTAAAAGTGTGTTCCCAGCATTAAACTTATAACCAATATAAACCAATCAACTTCCACCACCAGCATATTATTGTTGATTAGTATACTCTCCATTATCAAAAGGTGTAACCGCATAGCTTGAACTTCATGGCGCATGTGAAAGCGTCAGACCCAGGATATAGGAGGACTTATAACTTTTTTTTTTGACACAGCAATTTGCCTGGGAAAAATCCAAGTTGAAAATCCTGGATTTTTTAAGGGTGGTGATGTGAAAGCGGTATAATGTTCCAATAGTGCCTCATGTGCTCTTATGATAAAACTGTGCTCTAAAACATGATGGTCTTCAGTATAAATGGTAATTACAACTTACCAATAAGAAAACAATAATTTATCATAAAAAATATAGTTTCAGAACTACAAAACTTTAAACTGCGTGTAAACCCCTGGAACTGGCTATTAAATATTTATCAGCTAACAATACGTTTGTTTGCAGAATACTACTTTGATATCTGACAACACAGGAGGGTTAAAGGAAAGGTCTAAAGCTTGTATAAACTATACAATAATCAGGGCAATGGACAGTTATGTTGGGAGCCAGGGAAATCCTAAAAGTGTGTTCCCAGCATTAAACTTATAACCAATATAAACCAATCAACTTCCACCACCAGCATATTATTGTTGATTAGTATACTCTCCATTATCAAAAGGTGTAACCGCATAGCTTGCTTTTTAAGTCTAGTTTAAGATTGCAGTCAATCTATATTCATTAAGGTAATTTAATTTCCCTAGAGGAAAGCTATCAACAAAATTGAAGGAAAATACAGTATTTAATCAAAATCTTACCGCGTCTATATATAAAACAATGGCAAACCTTAAGGTGGTCTCCAGGTGCCAGGTCAAAAGTCCTTGCCCTCAACTGAACACCCTTTCCTGGTTGGCTCTGGATGGAGTAGATGCACTCATGGTGGTTACTATAGTTGGCTGGATAGTTTGGAGACAGCAAGACGCCCTGAGTTCCAGTCACAGATGCTCCACACTCAGCTGAAAGAAAAGGGAGAAGAGAAGTTAAGATCTACAAAAAAGTCTATAACTTTAATTGTATAGGGAAAGGGATCCTCATACTGTTTACCCCAGTTTAGCCATTAGCTGTGAACCCTGTCTTCATATACCAATTCCATAGACTGCATCCTGCATATGTTACTGTTTGCTCAAGATACCATTCCTCAAGAATGTCTATCACCCAGGACTTTATTCATTTCATCCAACTGTAAATTTTTCAAGTAGTCACATATTGGAAAATGAAAACAGATCCATAAATGCATAGAGCTTCAAAGCAAGGTGATTTCAAATGTATTTCAGATTGTTAAAAAAAAAACAAAGGGTGAAATGTGTACTGACACTCTATTGTCATCTTGTCACAATCTTACAGCGCTCTCTACTAAACACACTAGATTGATTCGAGTCTTGGTGCTGGAAAAACCTTTGCACATTCTTAGTGAGTGTGAACATTCCATTATCATTCATGAAAGACAGAACTCGGAAAACCGGTGCGAATGTGTGACTGGGTATTAACCTTAATGGAGCTGGGTGACAGATAACAAAGTGTGCGCGCACATAATCACCCATCATATGAAGTAGAGGTTAATAAAGATAATAAAGGGTTAAGAGTGTAATTGTACTTAATAAAAAAAGATATCAAAGTTGGTAAAGCAGCAATTCTATGGTCATATATCTAAGCTGGAAGATATCTCATGGACAAATCTAAAAGAACAAAAAAATGATTTTACCTTATAGTTACCTTGAATGCCCTTTATGGCTTTCTTCCATGTATCCCTTCAATACTTTCACAGGGTTGTACGTCAATTAATTGACGCATTTTGCTTTCTGTATCTCTCAATCAAAATAATTCTGTATTGTTTTTTCTACTATTTTATTTCTCTTACTTCTGTACCTTCGTAAACTACAATTATACTCGTAGTGAGCAATCAAATAAACACTAGATACTGAATCTTGAGCTTGGACTGAATTCCAGAGCACTGGAAGAGTTATATGGCAGACACATATATTATACTACTATGTTATATCATTTGCTAGGTGCATACACGTAACCATGGTTTATTAATGTAACACTACATATCTAATATTGATGCCCTCATTATATAAACAGTTCAGCATATGCTTCAAGCATTATATACTCATAAGTTAATCAATGTAGGCCATGACAGGTTATAGTGGAAAATAAAACATTCATGCAATATAAACAACAGGGTTGGCAACCAATGATGCTATAACACGCAATTGTCTGTCTATTTATACTATACAAATATAGTAACAGTAATCCAAAATAATTTACATGATCTCCCTAAATCTCCTGCTTATACCCCATAAAGTAGTTTTTTCATTGGATCAATCCCAAACTAATGCCAAAAGGAATAAAACAAAATTAAAGCACGGGACCACCTACCAACACACCTTGGGAGAGGCGAACTCCACACACGCCGTCTACCTCCCAGGCAAGTGATGCGAGATGCTCCTTCCAAGCGGTATCCAGGGAAGCAGGAGAAAGTCAGTGAGTCGCCAACCCCAAATTGCAGACCTTTCCTGATGCTGTAGGCTGGGACCTCAGGCTCATCACATGGCTCCAGATCATATTCTGATGCAAAGAATTCATTTAAATAAAGATGTTGCATTGCTACCAATGTTTTTATAACATTCATTCTATGTATACATCTAATAAGGTTAGTTACCGAAAGCAGCATAACTTTGCATAGTCATCACTTATTCATGTGGAACAAGTGTCAGGTCTGATGTACATGCAGAAATGCCAAGGTTGACTAGACTGTAAGCTGTTTAGCACAGAAAAATCTGCACTTTACATAGCTGTAATTGCTGTCAGCTCTATACAATAAATTATACATTGTAACTGGCAGGGACATATGACTTCAGAAGTGGATGCAGTGTATACAGAGCAGCAGTGCTACACACATAGCCTCTGGCAGAACATTTGTATCCGTCACTAGAAAATTAAGTATGAACATCAAGAAAGGATGAGACAGGAAGAGCCGACTAGAGGTCTTGCCTTCTCACTCACTCAGATGCTACAATCAGGATTGCTAGGCTCGCAGTTCTTAACCCCTTCATTCTGAGAGCAATATTACTGTTTTGTTTATTATCTCATTCTGCTCAGCTTTGAAGGAGATGTAGCAGCAACTTCAGTAATAAATTGCATGATTCTATATTTTACCATTCCCTAAATGAAATCCTCAGGCACCAATACTTTGACATGCACAGTACTATGACAGGCACTTTCCCCAAGTATTACATTGTCTAACTATATTAGTGTGGATTCATAGCCTCAATGTCATGCATTCCCTAACCAGACTTGTACTTTTCTTCAGCTGTAACTCACATCCCATAAGCTTTTAGATTCACTGAGGATCATTTATACAACAACAAAAAATTCTGAGACACTCTGAAAAAGATATGCAATGACATGGAAAATGCGCATTTATTTACTAAGTAACATCTGCTTAACAGAAAAAAACATTAGAATAAAAGTGACATCACAGCAACGTATACGAGTTCTGAATTTATGACAGGGGAGATCTCTCCCCTCTTTCGTGCAGACTGCCTGACCTCGGCACGTAGGTCAGGATCCGGTCCTATGTCATAGAATATATTACAGATACATTGCACAAAATTAAACATGAATATATTATTAGTACAATACAGACTAGATTCCAAGACCTAAGGGCCTGATACATTCATACACAAACACATTCTGCATTTCATAAACCCCCCACATATATAAGGGGAGGTTTAGACCCGATCCAGACCTGAATACAATTCTCAAGCACAGTAACTTTGCACATGGACATGACCTGATAGCCAAGCACAATGCAGATACTTTCCCAGATATATTCACTTTCCCCAGCAATAAAAACACATGTGCAAAGTAGTTCACTGCTTTGTATAAGTGCTTTATTGATAATGTGAATGTAGTGACGGTATTAGTCATTAATTAAATTAGATGCAATGAATAAAAAAAAAATATATAGAACAAGATAGCAGTACAAGGCATCGTCAGTATTCTCATATGTCTAGTGCTTGAATTCGGAAGGCAAAATTATAACACATTAGCACAATATAGGCTGTTGTGTATCGGCAGTCATGTAGTGACCTAGACTGTGGTTGGTGAAAATATTTAACAGTAGAACTATAGGTAGCTATTTAATGTTCGGGATTGGGCACAATTACAGAAACATGCCCTTAATGTACATTGATTATGTTTGTTCTCTCCCATGGAACGCACTGGAAAGTAGTGAGTTTTGTTCTGGTCTGGATCACTGTAAATGCTTGCCCATTTCTTCTGGGCATGTGCAGGGTGAAGGCACACAGAGATACACTACTCCATCTGGATCATTCCCTAAATGGCTGGTGCCCATACTCAAAACACAGGAGCACGTAGAAGAGCGAAAGTTACAGGCTTCTGTCATCTGGCCACCAAAAATATATTGAGGGACTACGCTTCAGGCAAATCATTTTACACTTGCATGACTTCTGGGGCCAGCTTTACTAAGCTGCAGGTTTGGAAAAGTGGAGATGTTGCCCAAAGCAACCAATCAGATTCTAGCTAACATTCTCTAATATGTAATAAGAAAGTGAGAGCAAGAATCCGATTGGTTTCTATGGGCAACATCTCCACTCTTCCAAACCATCAGCTTAGTAAATCATGCCCCTGGTGTAAATACTAGTGCACAAAATACAGCAAGTGGGCACATGAAGAGACTTGTGGGCTACCCTTTTATTTAAATAAAATCACTTGCTAGTATTGATTTTTTATATTCTGAAAGAAACCCCCGTTACCTGAGAAAGTGACATTAAATCCCTCGTAGGACATGGAGAAGTCAGAGAGGAAGCGGAGTTGAGCTGTGAAGTTGCCATACAACCCAGCACTAACAGGAGCGGGGAGTCTAGATCCTGTCAAACGTTTCAGAGGCTGGCTGAAGCTCCCATTCTCCGTAATCAGCAGAAAGTCATGGCCACTCTCCAGGTGAAACGTGTGAAAGGTGAAGAAAACACCTAAACAAAAAGAAATACTTTGTAAAGAGAGAGGGTCATTCAAAATTACAGTTAACAATGGAAAAAAATACTAAATTAATTTCTATTCAATTACCAGTTAAAACATTGCTGGAATGTGTCTTTAAAAACCTATAATTTATGGACATTTAGGGCTAAATTTACTAAGCTGCGGGAATGAAAAAGTTGAGATGTTGCCCATCGCAACCAATCAGATTCTAGCTCTGACTTTTCCAATTACATACTACAAAATGTCAGCTAGAATCTGATTGGTTGCTATGGGCAACATCTCCCCTTTTCTATTCCTTCAGTTTAGTAAATCTGTCCCCTAATGTCACAAAATACTATCAGTAAGCCTTTTAGTAAACAGTTCACAAATGAAATTACAGAATATTGACAAATACCTGTCCACAAACAGTATAAGCGCTGCCTTCACTACTCTGCTGCTACTTGTGAACATTAGCAAAGTAAACATGCGATTAGCATGCTAGGCTTCAGGTAGTTCATCTTTAGTGTGAAGCAATTATAAAGATACTGTACATATAAAAATTTTCACTGCCAATGGTGGTAGCAGTAAAAGGGAACAGATATCTGCTAGTAATGAAGAGGAGAACGGTAGCAAAAATGAACTACAGCACCTTTCAAGAATGAGACAGGTTGAAAAATGAACAGAAAAAAACAACGTACCTTTCCCATGTGATGTCTCTATAACCCATGTACAATTCAGGTTGTTGGGGTAGAAGTCAGGAAATCCAGGTGATAAGATGGTTCCACTTGAGCCCTGAATGTATCCCCCACAAAGAGCTGCAAAATATCACCAGAAATTAATTTATATGCCTAGATATTACAAACTTCCAGACCAAGTGCCTTATGCAGACTACCGGACATATAATATATATGCCCGGTTTTTAGTGTTTTTTCCTACTGCGCATGCGTAGTAGAAAAAAAGCTAAACACCGGATATATATATGGCCCCAAATCCCTAGGACAACAGTGTGTACTATAAAGACTATGAGCAGAATACTCAATCAAAGTAGATAATTATTAAATTCTTTAACAGGTGAGGAAGGTTTCAATACCATGTCATCACATCATTTTAGACAACACTCAGCTACTCTACAATCGGCTGATGTATGAGTATATATCTCCAGGTGATAAGATGGTTCCACTTGAGCCCTGAATGTATCCCCCACAAAGAGCTGCAAAATATCACCCGAAATTAATTTATATGCCTAGTTATTACAAACTTCCCGACAAAGTGCCGTATGCAGACTACCGGACATATAATATATACGTCCGGTGTTAAGCGTTTTTCCTACTGCGCATGCGTAGTACATTTTTTACGTTATCTATGTATCTTTTCCTTACGTTTCTATGTAAAGAAAAGATACGTAGATAACGTTAAAAAAAAATGTACCACGAATGCGCAGTAGGAAAAGACACTTAACACCGGACGTATATATGGCCCCAAATCCCTAGGACAACAGAGCAGAATACTCAAAGTAGATAATTATTAAATTCTTTAACAGGTGAGGAAGGTTTCAATACCATGTTATCACATCATTTTAGACAACACTCAGCTACTCTACAATCGGCTGATGTATGAGTATATATCCATGCTCTAGGTATTGCTCTTCAGCACAGTCAGCACAGATTTGGAGAGCCACACCAAGGTGGCTGCCCATAAGGATGCTTGAGTCATCTTATTTTCCCAGTAAAGAATAAAGTAAGTATCTTATCTGTTCTTGCAGTCTATTACCTCATACAAAAATAGATATTGTTTTTCATCTACATAAAGGGCTTTGTCTAAAACAAGGGTTCCTTCACAAAATATTAGCTTTATAACTATATATTAACACACAGAACTCACATTTTGGGATGTCTAACTAAAAACCAAAACATTTTGCCTTTATATGACATATAACACCTAGATATCCAGTAACCTTATGATAAATAGACATACTTAATATTTCTAATTATACCTTCACAGCTGGGTAGTGCTCTACTCCACTGAAAATTGGGCTCACACTCCAGCGCTTGGTCATCACTGAGGGTATAACCAGAGTCACAGCTAAAGGTCACAAGAGCCCCAACATAGAAATCATTGCCATGACGCTGACCATTTACTGGGATTCCTGGATCGAGGCAGTGATCTGACTGCAGTTTCACCGCTGTGGAGGTTACACAAGAGTTAAACATTCAAGTAAACATGTATTATTGTAACATAGACATAGATCCATGTTGTAATGTAAGGTATGCAAATTCATTTTATTAAGTCATTTGTTTTGCATGCAAGGACAATATCGGCCAATTTTGCCCATTGCATAAAAATACTGAACAGCTGTAGTTTAATACCCTAATTTAGAGATGAGTTACAAAACATTATGCTATAACTCATTCTATTTGCATAATTTAAAATTGCTTCCCTTGCAGATCAACATGATTCTACAAAAGTAATGTTACTCCCAACACTGGATCACACCCTCTCAGGTTAAGTCACTTGCAGTAATGTAATAATATATTGATGTAAGTTGTGCATATTATGTAAATACATTATACACTTTTCTGCTTTAATAATAAATATAAGCGTGAAAATAACTAGCATCTGCTCTTAAATCCCAAGTAAATCTGTATGGAAACAACATGAAAATTGATTCTTTGGGCTGGATTTACTAAACTGCAGAAAAGGAAAAAAGGGACACCAATCATGTCATGCCATCTGCACCCATCTTCTATGGGAACAGATATTCTAAGTGAGCAGTCTGAATGCTTTATTAGAAACCATTTAAACTAGGAGAGGGGAACAGTGATACAAATAATAAATATAGCTGCTCCCCCAACCAAGAAATGTTGTGTGGCCAGTCAATAATGACAGATAGAATAGCCACAGCAACTACTGGAAAAGAAAACCGAAAAAACAATATAAACATATCTAGCAAAAATAAACAGAAGACTAGGAGATTCATAATGTAACCTCTCAGAGCAATGTGTGCAAATGCTAGGAGTTTAGGAAATAAAATCCTTAAACTAACTGCAATAATGTCAAGGGATAATCTAGATATTGTGGGAAAATCATGACTGGGACCTAGCTATACCGGGTTATAATTTGTTTAGGAAGGATAGAATAAGAAAAATTGGAGTTGGTGTATTAATGTATGTTAAGGAAGTGTTAAAATCAACTTTAATAGGGAGTATTGGAGAAAAAACTGAAAAAACTTTATCTCATGAAATAAAACAATATAAGTACACAGGTAAAAGTACTGTATGAAGGTGTAATGTATGTACATGGATGGGGAAAATTTTTAAAGCAGATTGTACATAAAAAATATGGTTATACTGGGCAAGTTATTACAAACTGCTTTGTAGTGATAATGGGCCAGATCCTGAGCTACGTACGCTAGCCGCTGACGTAAAATCGCCCATTTGTATGTACTGCGTATGCGCACGGCAGATGTTACACAACGTAACTCTGATTGCATGTAACTTCAGCGTAAATACGAATGAAAGGGCGTGTCTTCCATACAACACCCGGAAATATGCTTTTTAGGCCGAGGAAGACATTTAAATCATACAGTATGGGCTGGGTTAGGCCGTTACATATGTCAATGCATTATGTATGTCCGTACTTACTCTTTGAAAAGTTAAGGTAGGGTTTGGCAAACGTACATCGAGTAAAGTAAGTATAAGTGAGGGGAGTGCCTAGGGGAGTGCATAGTACTTACGATACCGTAAACACACTATGCCAACAAACGTAAAAACAACTTAGGTCTGGACCTACCCCAATGTGGCTTAGTGATAATTTGTAGTTATAATGATGGCCTAGAATTTAAAAGGTCATTTTTGCTGATGATGCTAAGCTATATATAATTATTAACACAACAGGACAGTAACTTACATAACCCTTAACCAAAGAATTACTAAATATATGAGAAATATAATAAGCTTAAACATGTAAACAATGGAACACAATGAGCAAAGGAAGAGGTATATAGCTAATGCTTTCATGTGCCAGTAAAAAGTATTTACTACAGGGCTTTATAAAAATAACTGACCAGGAAATGTTTCTAACTTTCAATTTCTGATTAGCTTAGATCAATATGAATGACAGATTAAATCAGGCAAACCTGTGTCTTGTTTCAATCTCATTATATATGGAGTAATCAAGCATATTCTTAAACATGTTTCTTTATAGAGAAAAGTAAAATAGAAGTGTTGCTGACAGCATGTGTTTGATAAATTTACTCTATGAGTTACATTTATTAAATCTTTACATCGAGAACCAGCTAGTCAAGTCATGGATTAACATGTCCTTGTGAATGCCCTAACAAAATGTAAGATAAGCATTACTATTTCAAGGCAGTGTCACTTAAGTAATATTTTAGAATTAGTTATAGTAATAGGAGTTTTTCTATTGTTGCTATACTGAACAACAGTACGTAAATTTTTTTTTGTAATTTAGCCCATTTAGCATGCTGCACAACAGCAGTGTGACATTTATAGTGTATGTACATGGTGCAAGGTTTACAGACAATGGGCTGCATTCAGAGATCCGTTTTCGAGGGGAGTTCCATGCGTATTTTTAGGATCGGATCAAATGCGCAAGCGTAGGAATTTTATTACGTAGTTTACGTTGACTATGCGCACGGAAGAGCCTAACGGACGTACATGTGCATCACGCTTGGGGACATAGGCACGGAAAATTTACATAAAAGTGGGTGTGGAGAGGCATTTAAATGAACGTATGGAGGCGCGGTTATAAAGAATCACATGGACGGAGCACATATACGCACGTAATCACACACGTAAAGAACAGAGTGGTCTATGGACTTGTAAGTCCCCGTCAGCGCGTCCGGGAGAGGGGAGTGTCGGGGGTGTTGATGGCTGTTTCCTTGCTCCGGCCGTGCGTATAATTGCGTACATAAAAAAGTCGGTTCTGTGAATACGGCCCAATGTTGGCATTCAATGACACAATCCTCTCTAATGCCAGGAGCAGTTGTTTGAAGACTCTGAAATGCCCTAAGTATTGTTTAATAAAATATAGGATTTCTGCCACTTTCTGTAACGTTTCCCAGCTGTGTAAACAATATAAAGCGACTTATGATAATCTGTAAGATATTCATCCTCTCAAAGGGTTTTAGGCAGCTGATATGTGCATATTACAGAAAGATCCTATAGTGTAACCAGGGTGAAGCACAATTTATACACATAGGAATCATTTCAGAAACGTACATTATGTATATAAATATATACTGTATAAAAAAATAGGTGCACATAAAATTAGGAACTAATTCTTAATTAAGCATCTAATTAGATGATTGTGTACCAATGCATGATAATAATGCCAATGTGCAGTAATACACCAAACAAAGAACTATATAAGTAGAAATACTTCTTTACGTGCCAGTGTGCCTTCTTGTCCATCCTATGCATTTCAAGGAACAGAATTCCTTTGCCTGACCTTGAAAGCTTTGTAGACACACCACAAAATGCACTGAATAGACATTCCAAAGCCAAACTACTACTAATTTAGGACCACCCTCTTATTCACTTACTGTTTATTTTAATGCTTTATTATTACGTGAGGCATTGGCAGAATTCATAACTACACTACGCATGTTCTGTTTTCCTCCCAAGTGTCTCAATATATGCAGGACAGAACGGATTTCAAGACACTGGACCGGATCCAGACCTCTGCACGCTTTACGTACGTGTGGGGGTCTGAATT
The DNA here is from genome assembly GCA_011038615.1 of Limnodynastes dumerilii. NCBI lineage: Eukaryota > Metazoa > Chordata > Amphibia > Anura > Limnodynastidae > Limnodynastes > Limnodynastes dumerilii. The sequence continues at coordinate 153,936 of WWET01001038.1, forward strand.
TAAGTAAGGTAGAGGGGAGTGCACGCCCCCATCACTCCCCTCTATCGGTAGTAGTTCTGGACATGTTGATTCGTGTCTTTGCGAATGCGGATCAATGCGTACTTGTCCTTCTAATCGCCCGACTCTTCATTTAAGTGCCTATCTATATGGCAGGAGTAAATGAAGGGTCAAACACCTCATCGTGCCTGCAAACGTACTGAACTGAGCTCCATACATCAGCAGGTACTAGAGTGGCATCTGGCGCATGCATGAGTTGATGTTACTTGTCAAGAGATTTATGCAAATTGCATGCGTAAGTCCCCTGACATTATTACTTCTGGATTCGGTCCACTGTCTCTATGGACTGGATCCAGACTTAAGAAGGAGCTTGAAAATGAGGACCTGATTCACACTTAAGAATCTTCTTAAAATAAGAACTTAAAGTCACTCCTGGGCAAAACCATGTTGATTGCAGGGGGAATTAATTTAATTGTAGTCTTTGCATGCAGGGA
>WWET01001038.1:163137-188513 GCA_011038615.1 Limnodynastes dumerilii
GTAGAACTATTCTGAGCCCTCCATTGGAAGCATTTGGCAGTTAGCAGTGGTGAGTATGCCACTATCCACCTGTTATCAGTCACATCCCAACTTAGGAGGTACTGTCCCGATCTATGGGCTGCAAAAGGGCAGGGCTTATGAGAAAGAATGTGGGGTGTGAGCAAATAAAGTCAGTTGGGGGTGGTGGTTTCACAAAAAAGGGCAAAGCTTACTTTGAACGTATGCCGATCAGCAGACATTACAAAATCTACGAAAATAACGCTATTTTCGAAATAGAGACAGATGAAAATGAGCTTTAGTCTGTCTCTATTTCTAAAATTGCATTTTCTCAAAGATGGAAATGTAGAACTATATGGGCGTGTTGGGAGGGGGCTGTGAAAATAATGTCGTAAGTTTCTGCTGCTACATTTCAATATAACAGACAGATAGAAAGCAATGGCTGGAAGTACACTAGAAATGAATATTGTACAATAAATGAACATAGAATTATGGACAAAATTACCTTAAACAAAGCAACAACAAAGAGGTACAAATGCATTATCTTGAGAAAAACAAGGAAAAAAAGTTACTTCTGACAGCCTAAAATGGCAAAATAGCTCCCACATCACCAACAGTATGAAATCCTTAAATAATAATGTATTTTATTGCTCTTATTTTTAATATTGTACTGGATCCAGAGTTCTGATCACACTGCACTCTGAACATATTGGGATCTGATGCAGGATCAGCACTGTGTCCAGACTTCCTTGCAGGTGAGAACCCTCACTTGTAAGACATTCCAACCAAATACCTCTGCTCTCTACCTTAAGACATCTGCGCTGTCCACACATAAAATGGGGACGTCTCGGAAGTCTGGATAGAGGGCACTCAGAACTCCTTTTAATATGCTATTAGCATACCTCTCCCTTATATTTTGCAAAGTCTTGATCCGGTCTATTATTATTATTATTATTATTATTATTAATAAATGGATATGGCAGTTGGTATATGTCATTGTAGGCAAGAAATTATATATAAATTCACAAGGCACACACATCAAGTGGTTTAATTAATGTCAATGTATAATAATTAAGTCACATAATAATAGCATCTAATGCAGATAAAATATAATCTACTATAATAACATATCATGAATTGCAATGATAATGATTCATACAAACAGCATTTAAGGAATATATTGCATTCAGAGTATGTTTGAGGCCACTGCAGTACATTCTCTATGTACTGTCTTGCTCTGCATTGTAATAGTTGTCCAGGATAATCGCACAGCACTGATAGATTTTATCTTACAGAGCAAGTTGTGCTGTCAGTCGGAGAGACTATGACATTACCTTCACATCTCAGTACAGCGCTGTTCCACACAACATTTCCTTCCTTCAGTATGCATGTGATGGTTTCTGAGCCATGTGTGCGTATAAAGCCATCATCACACAGGAATGAAACGGAGCTGCCCAGCTGTAGACTCTCCCCAAATCTTTTCCCATTCACTGGTACACCGGGATCAGGGCACTCATTGTGTCTGAAAGCTGGGTGAGAAAGAATTAGTTATGGACTGAATGCCTATAGTGTCATTGGTAATAACAAAAAACATGCTTCCACACACTAATATTGGCACTATTAATAGTGTCTTATCGGAAATACTGTATATTATGTTATGCAGCACTTGCTACACATATATTTAAACAACTACCTTATATAAACTGTTGAAATGAAAGAGTTTAGATCTACATAGTGCGTAGGTAAAAGAAGATCGTGGATGTCATAAATAACCTAAACCATTCACAATCCATCAGGCAGGTCATTTGAATTATTATCAACCTGTGGCTGGAAATGGTTTTATGAATAATGGAACGTCTCGCTAAATGCATCTCTTAATTAATGATGAATTCTGTTTGCTTTAGCCTCCCTCCATCTTTGTTTAAAACTGTGATAACATAATTTTCTTATCATGCATTTGATTAATATTTGTATACATTTATGAATAAATAATTCCTAGTAATGTAAAATATTAATGCGGATTTATGCACCTGCATAGAGTCTAATTACCTGCCGTTTCAGAAAAAAAAATAACATGGATATAGAGAATAAAATCTTCTGGGGCTGATCCAGTATTAGGAGAAATAAGAAGAAGAAGAAAGAACAACCCAAATTCAAGTATGCACCTGGAGAAACCATGTTACAATGAGAGGTTTATTTATGTTTCGCATACAAGGACAATACTTTGCTTTTGCTTACAGCACATAAATACCTAACAGCTTTCATTTTTAAACCATGATTTACAGTTGTGCCAGGAAACATCTTTAAAGTTTAGTTCAGTTTGCACATTTTAATTTGCCTCCCCCTGCAGTTCAGCATTATTTTGCAGCAGTACGGAAATGTCCTTTTTTTTTTTTTACTGTCCATGACGTTTGTCCAGGGCTACCGACTTTCTATTTATTCCCTCCAGGAAAACTCTGAGGCAAGAAAGAGAGATGTCGTAATGGCTGGACTTGATGACAAGAATTATGCAAATTGCGTCCAGAAGCCCCTCCCCCAGTTCATCAGAGCTTCTACTTATAGTTTTACAGGGGATGGGGCAGATGATGTAAATTATGTCATCAAATCTCGCCCCAATCCCTACTATCACAAGGGACTAGATTTACTAAACTGCAGCAAAAAGAAAAGTGAAGATGCCACCCACAGAAACCAATTAGATTCTAGCTCTCACTTTCCTATTACATACTAGAGAATGTCAGCTAGAATCTGATTGGTTGCTGTGGACAACATCTCCACTTTTCCTTTTCAGCAGTTTAGTCAATCTAGCACTAGGCCTTATATTGATTGATGGGGGACGGGAAATGAGTGCAAAATTAGTATTAATTCACATCCGGACGCCCATTGCGGGAGAGTTGCCAGCTCTTCTGGCATCTCAGGAGAATTTTGTGAATCTCCCAGATATTCCGGAAGAGTCAGCAACCCTGGGTTTCTCACTATAATCAATCACCTGCATGGTTTAGGTTGAACACTTAATGCACTATTCTCACTGCAACACAGTCAAGGAAATTGGGATCACAGGTTGGTAGAATCTTGTTCACATGAGTAACTATGGCTGCAACAATTGTGCTGTGAGGGTTTGCCAGGGGTGCTGCAATGCAGATGTCCACAAAAATGGCACATTATGTTTTTGTGATTTGCATTCCATAATGAGTGTCCGCAGCGTTCATTAAAAATAAGAGAGCTGGTTAATCAGTTCAAGGTCTGTACTAGCTTTGCTTGCGCATATTAGATTCAGCAAACACAAGTGCCTGACTCCCATCCTTTCGGTTTAGCAGATTTTATCTGCATTTTTGAACAAATAAAAAAAATCATAGAATTTTTATAAAAGCTATAACAATGAAAACAATCAGGGAAATGGTTCTTCTATATTTTTTTTTTTTTTTTATCATTTTTTTAATTATATAATGGGTCTATAAAAAAGGATTTTAAAATCATAATGGACCTGCTATTTCTGTGTGTATTTTTAGGAATGGATAAACTGTGCATACGTAGTACCATTATTTACGCAATCCACGTAGGTTTTAAGAACAGTGATCCCTTAAGAGTGATTTGCAAAGCTGTTCGTGATGAGATGGTGTGCTAGGCCAAGTTAAGAAGGAAGTTAAGAACAGTGGGTGTAAGGAGGTATTTGAATGGGACAGACAGGGCGTGGTTTGCTAAGTACTGTACGTTCGTTCTTTAGCAACTTAATAAGATACATACGCATTGGGAAGATAAGGCTGTCTCTGGCATTCTTAGGTCAGTTAAGAACAAAAAAAACAAAAGGGTTTCAAGGGAGTTGCCATGCGTATAACCGCAAATCCATTCTTTCTTATCTCCCTTCTTAACTGTGAATCAGGTTCAATATGATTATACCATTTTTAACTTGTGTCTTACATATATTATAAACAAAAGATATATGAAAAACAAAAGACATGAAACTAATAATTTAAATAAAGGTATTCCACAAAGAGTATTATTTTCTAAATAAAATAAATCCCCATATGTTCATTTACCTTTTTTTATGGAGAATATTGTGTGTGAGGCAACAGCAACTACATGGGGAAGATAATTTCTGAATTTGGTACCTGATTGGCAGCACAGTAACACAGTGAGTAGCACTTGTGCCTCAGAGAATCAGGTCATTAGTTTGATTCCTGGACTAGGCCTTATCTGTGTGGAGTTTGTATGTTCTCCCTGTGTTTGCCTGGGTTTCCTCTGGGTGCTCCGGTTTCCTCCCACATGCCAAAAACAAGCTGATAGGGTAATTGGCTGCTGAATAAATTAACCCTAATGTGTATGTATGCGTTAGGGAGCCAAATATATAGCTCCTATGGGGAAGGGGCTGATGTGAATGTGAAATATTCTCTGTAAAGCACTACGTAATCTGATAGCGCTATATAAAAACCTGTTAATAAAGAAATAAATAATTAGTGCTGTCAGGGTGACCAACATATGTGAAAAAAATATGAGGAAAGAATATTTAGATTTTTTTTAAAATAATTTTATATTGTTTATATTATTTATATATTTTTTCTCTTAGTGTTATCAGTATTTTTTTTATTTCTATATGAAAAGAAGGCTTGTTGATTGAGCTGCAATAAGGAATTATTCTAGTCTATTTTTTTACACAATAGCGATGACTAATTAGGACATATGTACTATTTATAACTGCTGAAAAGATGGCCATGCCATACATAATGCAATACTCACTGGTAAATGTAATATTAAATCCTCGCTTTTCAGTGGAGTGATCAGTCTGGAACTCTAGCCTTAGCACATGACCACTACTTGTTAATGATGATGGCACTTGGTTCCCTGAGAAAGTGCCCAGGACAGGTGATTCTGGAGAACCGCCATCTTTTACTGCCAAGAAGTCAAACTGAGGCTCCACGTCAAAGTCGTTGAAGGCCAGGTGGATGCGGCTCTCTTGCTTGGCTATGATCAGCCACACGCAGTGCAGATGGTTGCTGTATTCTTCAGGGTAGTTTGGAGAAAGGACATTTCCAGATGGGGTTGTAAAATTAAAGAAGCAGGAAACTGTAAGAGATTGCAAAGTTGCAGGACAAAATTATAAATACAATGTTATCTTAATTATTGTTTAATTTAAAAAAAAATTTTTTATGACTATTATATCCATAGTAAACAGTGGTCAGTCTAAAATACATCTTAAATAATTATACCAGATGGTAAAAGTGGAGGCTTTCTAAATCTTTTTTTATGCATTTTACCCCCCCCCCCCTTTATTTCTCACAATGCGTTTTACCCCCCCTTTAATTCCCATATGGATTTTAAAAAGCTGCAATTTTTAAGTTAATCAGCATAAAATGTTTCTTTTGAACTGCATAGTTTATAATTTGGTATGTTTTAAGTGTCTTCTGCATTCGCAGGTCTGCAGTATCTGCACAACCGTGTGATTGCACCACTAATCACTCCCCTTGTACAAATGGACTTGTAATTCTAGAGCCTATCTTAAGTTTTCTGACTCCTTTGAATGGAAATTGGGAGTGTGGAGGTCTGAAACAGTACCATTGAGAGGGCACGCCTATACTGTACAATTATAATGAAATGTCTCGCCCATTTTCCCTCACAAAACCGGCCCCTCTTGAAAACTATACTCCCCACAAATAACACTATGGGCTAGATTTACTAAACTGCAGAAAAGGAAAAGTGGAGATGATGCAATTCTGATTCGTTGCTATGGGCAACTTCTCCTTTTTTCCATAGCAACTAATTAAATCTGATTGATTGGTTGCTATAGGCAACTTCTCCTTTTATCATAGCAACCAATAAAATCTGATGGATTGGTTGCTATGGGCAACTTCTCCTTTTTTCCATAGCAAGCAATCAAATCTGATTGATTGGTTGCTATGGGCAACTTCTCCTTTTTTCCTTTTCTGCAGTTTAGTAAATCTAGCCCCAAAAGTGCCTAAAAATGTGACAGGAATTACCAACATCACAATGATTATTTTCTGATATAAGATTATAAATGTTGCAAACAATTTTCCAATGAAAGCTTTTATAACAAACATTGTTTTTTGGTCTTTTCAATTTCCATTAAGTCTATAAGTAAAGCAATTAAATAAGTAGATCTCTTTAAGCTCTATGGAATCCAGCCAAAGCCAGTCAAAAATTGCAGTCATATACAAAACGATAACATATTATGTTTCCATCTGTGTCAAATGCTGCAATGATGATGATGGAATAGGAAACATACTTTTTTTTCTGAAATAAATAGGAAGCGCTTTATTCGGTTATCCGTGGAACAAGCATGCAATGTGCTGTGGAATATAATGTCATGCAGCGTGGTACAATAACATGCATAGCAATAAGAAAACACGCTGAGCAAAATACAGTGCAGTCCAGCATAGCTGTGCATAGTGATAATATCCAATGTGTGATCATGGAGCTGTAACTATAAACACAGAGCCTTCTGCAGCGTTTCAATCTTGCTGTGACCTCTAGTTTCTGTGCTTTAGAAAGAGCAGAACAAACTCATTCTAAAAAAATAAATAAAAATGTGTCACTTATCATTTCATACAAGGGCTGAGCAGGCTCCGGAGCACCCATTAGTATATTAGTTCTGTGTGACACTGCTGATCTCTTATTGGTGCTGTGCACAGAAATCTCAGCATAATGCAGCCACATTGACCTTCCTGCACCCTTATCGCCATTCAGTTGTTAAATAAACCCTTCTCGTGCCAATGTTTTAACAGCAGGGGGATGTTTTAATGCATTGTTTCCCCATTTTATCCACCTTCGGCTACCTCCTTCTGAGTTTGATCAACCTCTTTTATTTGTCACTAATCTGCACTTAACTACTGCTAATAATGGATAATTTAGATGACAGAACTATCAGTCTATTCATAGTGCAAAGCTATTAAGCAAAGCATTAAATTGAAAAGCTGATATAAGCTGATATAAACACATAAATACAAACTGTAGCCAATGCCTCACTTTTTATATACTACTACACTGCATGAACATAACCAAATTTTATTAAGAGGTTTATTGTACAGATTTATGTCTAAAGCTAGCCAATTCTTCCTGAAAGCTAAGTAACAGAATCTGCTTCCGGTGTGGACACAAGCTAGTCTCCCAACATGGTACTGGACGTAATCAAAGCATACAGCAATTCATATCTGCTTCTGATTTGCCCAGCCTCCCCTCCAATCCCCTCACAAAGACCATGTAGTTTGAACACTAATTGTCAAACCTATACCCTCTAGATATGTGGTGAGTTCATTGGTGAAGTTGAGGAATGGTGGGATTTAACAGTATGGCATGGGTGAAGGTCCCATACACCATAGCGCAATTATAAAAATCATGTCACTGTGGGCAATTGTGATGAACTACATGATTGCACTGTGGTCTTTACTACATGGGGAAACAGATTGTATTATTGTGTTGTTTTCTGCACCAACTTTTAGGAATAGATTTACTAAATTGCAGAAAAGGAAAAAAATTGACATTTTGCCCATAGCAACCAATCAGATGCTAGCAGACATTCACTTATATGTAATAAGAAAGTAAAAGGAAGAATCTCATTTGTTGCTATAGGCAGCAGCTCCAATTTTCCTTTTCTGCAGTTTAGTAAATTTAGTCCTGTCCAAAGACACCAGCAGATCATCTACTTTTTAAAAGGTTTCTAGTCATTTAGGGAGAGGTAGAATTTATATGCTTGGAGTATATTCCAGCATCATGCTTCTTTTGGGAATGATATGACATAGTTAAATAGCTTTAGAAAAAGAAAGAAAGATAGAACTTACTCAGTAAGGGCCGGATCCTCAACTACGTCCGTCTTCCACACACGGCTGTAATTTGCCGATATGCATAGTACCTATTATGCATAATCTATGTATCGTTTCATTACGTAGTTTGCATATATGCGGTCTTTAAAGATTACGTACACTAGGTACCACGCATGTGCAGTAGCTACCTATCGGCAAATTACGGTTGTGTGTGGAAGACGGACGTAGTTGAGGATCCGGCCCTAAATGTTTAATTATCTGGTGCAAATAAGACATTAGTTTTGTAAAGCATAACAGAATCTAGTACCCATAAGGTTAGTGAAAGTCATTGCTGGGTTGTATGCTGAGGCCTTCGATCCTACAAGTTACAAGCGCAGTCAGTAAATGTATCTGCTCATTTGAGAGAAGGGATTGATCTGCTAGAGAGGCATTATCGGGCTCCTCTTAAATTTAGCTATAAAGCAAGGGTGAAAGTAGACCGCTTTGGGCCCCATAGAAGAGGTGGGGCGTGAGTCTAGACTGGAGTCACTCAAGTCACTGGGTCTTCCCTCTGTCTGGCACTGACGCATTGTGGTTGACGGATTCCAGCTTAGAACGCGCAGTCGGCAGAGGAAAGTGCTAAGCTGTCAGCCGGTGGCAATGTATTTATAAACAGCGCTCAGCACTTATAGACTGAGTGGTGAGCGTTTACTAAGCTGCCATTTTCTCTGTGGGTGCAGGTTCTCCCTCCATAGCAGCCACTTTCACAGTAGTTACACTATTGTTATAGAGAAGAGTAGTGTTCCCTGTATCATAATATTGTCATTCTCCTGATAAAACATTCTAGTTGTTTAAAAGTTAAGCAAACAAATTAGTTTACTACTTTTTAAATCTTTTTTTTTATTTAACAAAGGGCTTGGTAAAATCTAAATTAGTTTTATAATCTGCTAGAAAAACAACTTTTTTGCTGGGTATGATGACTCCTCTCTTGGTCTTGTGCATGTTTTGCACTCCTGAAGCTTGGTTAAAAGGCGACTAAGAAATAAAGATGTAACAAACATTAATTTTATTGCAGAATCATTTTTCTATACTAAAGTATATGATCGTGAAAGGCAATTCACACATTTTTGTGGTAGTCTAGCTTCATTGTGTTTAGAAGAAGCTACACAGTGTGCTTAAAACACTCCCTTAAAATAGATATAATTTCCCTGTTAACACTAACAACATGAAACCAGAATGAACTAGCATGCTGGGACATGTAGTTTCCCAGCACGAGTTCCCCAGGTTGTCTGTGCCTGCTAAATACTTATATGACACTCTTGTTAAACATAAACTACTTCAAATAAAAAAATGCCTTCTTTATATAACATAATAAACTATATTTCATATGAAAATCCCTTTTAATGATTTGTAATAATCTAATTAAGCAGATATCCAATGTTTAATGATTTGCTTCAGACTGACGCCTCTCTATGTAACACAGAGTTGCCAACTTTCCATTTCTTCCCTTCAGCAGATCTTAGAGGGAAGAGATAGATGCTGATAGGGCTTGATGGCACTAATTATGCAAATTGCTTCCTGAAGCCCCCCCGTCCCCGACCATCAATGCTCAACGCCCAATCATCAGTAATGCTTAAAGCCAAATCACCAGCGATGCTAGGATTCACAGAATTAAGAGACAGGGGTGGGGCTTGAGGCTGTGATTTGCATTAAATCGCAACATCAAGCCTATTGTGGCAAGATTTGCTGACTCTCCCAAAATACCGGGAGAAATGCCCAAATCTCTGGAGCCTTCCGGAAATATTCCAGGAGATTCTGCAACCCTGATGTAACCAGTCTACAATGGCACACAATGGACTGGATGCAGAATGAATAAAATATGTGCCAGGGGAGAGCACCACCCCATGTACAGGCATTCCACATGCAGAACTCTACCCTTACATGTGGAAGGCATCGTACAGAATGGTCTTACTGTGTGATTACCATTCCAGTTCCCAGCCATGGGTATCTTGTACATACAGACTGGGGATTTCCGAACATCGGACCTGATTCACTCTTAAGAATCTTCTTAAAATAAGAACTTAAAGTCATTCCTGGGCAAAACCATGTTGTTTTCGGGGGGAGTCAAGTTAATTGTATTCTTTGCATGCAGGAATACATCTTTGAATTGCTTACTGCACACAGATACTGACCAGCTTTACTATTACACTGTTATTTAGACTTGGGCCGGGAAATATCACCACTCAACACTAGTACTGTTTGCAACAGATGAAATATGACTCCCCTGCCATCAACATGGTTAAGCGCAGGTGTGACTTTAAGTTCTTAGTTTAAGAAGTGTGAATCAGGTCCATCATGCACAGCCTAATAATATTACATTTGTCATACTGTAGTAAAATCTGTTGTGTTACCCTATGTTATTTAAAGTAGTTTTTTAACACTTGTTTAACAGTTGAACAAAAGTGAAAATGGAAGCAGGCCATTAAGAATGGAAGTGTTATACCCCGTTCACATTACCACCTAAAAGCCGGGGTTTTCATGAAATTGCCGGGTTTCATGAAAACCCCGGCTTTTTTTGGCAATCTGAACGGTAACCCCGGGTCTCTCTAGCCGGGTCTTAGACCCGGCTAAAAAGAAGGGTTTTTGCCGGCTTTTTCAATAGCCGGCTTTTTGCGTTCAGATTGAGCCAAAAAGCCGGCTATTTTCCCTGCTGCCGGCTTCTAAAAATAAAAAAAAATAAAAAAAGCCGGTGCGTTCAGCTCAGTCTGAACGCACCACTGTGAAATTTTCTAGATTCTGCCCACTGCCTAAAAAGCCAGCTTTTTAGGCAGTGGTAATGTGAACGCGGTATTATTTTAATTTTATTCCTCTCACTCATTCAACAGTTCATACTTTCAAGTTTTGTCTAATTATGCGCAAGTTCTAATTCACTGGGTCAGGAGCTAATGATTTCCACAGACAGAAATTCTTCAAAAATGACCAACAGGTGACATGTGAGGACTGGAGTCAAGAAACTCTTTCTAAAAGGTGAAATAAAAGTATGTGGTATAACAGTATTACTAGCAACAGATGAAGCTACTTAGCGAGTACTTTAAGCACATGGTAGGTTATAAGGGCATATCCTTTTGTCATTTGAGATTAATGTAACATCAGTGAACTTTTTAGAACTAGCAATTTAAAATGAGTTGCACAAGAAAAGTAGATTTAACCATTGAATACTGTGATTCCCTCAATAGTCCAATGGGGAATCCGAGAAATGTTAGGAGATCATAGGAAGATCATTTGAAATACTATATACAGTAGGTAAGTTTTTTTTTCTAATAATTGCACATCATGTATATTTTATGCAGACTTGGCCTTGCTAATCAATAAACAACTAGTTATATTTAGTTGCTTAGTCTTCATGATTGATCATTGAGGTAACCTATGCTGAAACAATGTAATGTACATTACAGAAAGCAAAGTTATCGTAGGGTTGTGCAACTAGTAGGCAAAAATGGTTCAGGCCCCATGGTAAATGTGGATAATATATAAAATTAATGAATACAATTAAATAAATAACTTATTAATTTTCCTTGATAGGAAAAAGAAGAGAGTTAAGGGCCCCATAGGCAGGGACACACAGGAACGAAAGGCTGGGAGCCGCTACAGGCCAGGACATCATAGAGTTATGGCTGGGAACCAATAGCAACGATGTAAGAAACAAGTGATGTTTATCCTCTAGTCATTAAGTTACCAATGCTGGTATCCATCTGCAATCAGGGACACCTATCTACTACCCAATCATCATAGCTTTAGTCCCAAATACCATTTTGATCCTTAGTAAATTATGCCCCCTATTTAAACAGCAAATATATCTCTGCTTTAATTATTTCAGTAAACCGTGTCTGGCTATATGGAGCGGGACTCATCAGCCATTTGTCGTTTAATTAAAAATATACCATCATTAAAATTAGTCCTATTTTAATAATGTAGGGTAGTGGAGCACCAATTCAGTTTTCATACACTGGTAGAGAGCAGTGTATGAAAAGGTAGAGATAGATAGACCATTGTGACATTTGGAGAGTTACATGCAAGTGCTGCAGAATAGCATATAGTCTATCAACCAAAGTGTGACATAAAATAGGATTGCTCACAGTGACATAATACCACACAGTAGCAGACTTCCAATCAATCAAGAAACGGCAACATGTGGGTGAGACTTAAGGGTGTGAATTATGCAAATCACTGCCTCAAATTCTGTCACTGTCTATCAAAGAGGCGATCCATAGTGGTACTAAGGATGGGGTATGGTTTGATGTCACAAATATGAAATCAAGACCCCGCCCATCCTTAGTAACTGATTAACCAGCTCTCTTAGGATTCTGGGAGTAATGCCCTAATTTTAGAATTCTCCCGGACATACTGGGAGAGTTGGTAACTATGTAATACCTCTATGTGCAAGATTGTTTATTGCTTAATAACGGATATCTCAATCGAACCAAGCTGTTCTTTTGGTATTAGTGTAAAACTGCAAATTAATTGAGATAAATCCAATCCATCTCAGTTTCTTGACTTCAGATTTTCAGAACACCTATAGGTTAGCTCAATACAAACATAATATAGGAAACAACACCTCTTCTCCTACATCTATAAAAATGTACTTTCATCCAAAAGAAACATATAATCCTACATGAGATTATTGTGCATGGACACTATACAACATGACAAGGCAATTATACAGGACAAAAATGTTACATGACTGTCTTACCAAAACATGCTCAGTATATAGAAAGATTGGAAAATTAACTGTTACAGCAAAGTTAAAGAAATACACCAACCACAAAACAATTCAGACACAATAATCTTGACATCAGGAATAGTCAAGTTTTGAATGGTTGCTTCTTTATTTAAAAAAAAAAATGCATTTTCTTCTGAGTATATTGGCCCTGATTCACACCTAAGAGTGAGTTGGGTGCGGACAGAACCGGACCTAACTCACTTGTGCAGCCCCTAAACCGCCTCCCATTTTTAGGTACCTTATGGAACTTAAGAGTGCCATAGGGCTACCTTATCTAACCATGCGTAACTATGCACGGAGAATGCCTCCCCCCGTCCTCCCTGGCTAATTTAACTCTCTCCCCTCCCCCACTTCTAACTAAGCACACCCCAAGGCGGCATTAGCACGCCTCTTTCTAACTAAACTACTCTGTGTCTTTAAAGACCGCACTGAGTAAATCTACGCACCTAACTGGTACGTAGATTGCATAAATGACCTACTACGCATGCGTAATAGGTAATTTCGAGAAAATACACACTTAAGAAGCACAAGCTTCAGGGCCATTGTTCATAAATCACTAGGTGCCAATGTCTAGTCAAAAGTACTGGTAAACCAGTGGCGCACCCAGGGGGGTTTTCTGGTTGCCCAGAAACCCCCCAGATTGAAAATTGAAAAATGTGCAAAAATAGGAAAATTTCAAGGGGCGTGGCCTACTGACCATGCTGGGCAGACTGTTATGGAGGAAGATGATCCTGGCCTGTGCTGCAATAGGAAAGCAGTTGAGGAAGGTAAATGTGTCACAACATATTCAACAGTGCTAAGGATGACACAAGCTCTGGTCCAATGTGCTCTACTAATACATTGTATACTTGCTATTAGATCTGTTCCTGCAATATAAAACTACTATTTTAATGTGTAAAAGAAGTAAATTATAAATTACTTGACTTGATTACAGGACTTGTTACTAACACACATGCTCACTGGCTAAGGATCATTTTTGCACCGTGCGGTATGACTGTGGGGGCGGGGTAGGAGCAGAGCTTGAACGGGGCGGAGCTTATTTGTCCTGTTTTCGGGCTCCAAAATGTTGGGAGATATGCTAATATATCCCACTTGTATTACACATATTGGAAACTCCCCTTTCAAAACCCTGCGTTTGTCATTGTAAATGTTTAATTAGGCAGGGATTTCCATATCCATTTACCCCAAGTTACTTACATTTTTTAATTCCTTCATCAGGTTTATGACTGTCTACTTAACACTGTTCCAAGAAGTTTATAGGGCTAAATGTATTGCTGGCAGCCTGTATTTTAATTGCTGTACTTAATCAATATATCAAAGTGATAGAATGTTTTTAGAATGAAATGTTATCCTAATAACGGACAAAGGCATTAGTACTAGACTAATATTATGTGATAGGAACATTATACATATCGTACCTCTGTCTAAAAAATAGAATACTTGTAACACCTGTAGTGATATAAGTCTGAATATAGATAGTATATAAGAAGACAAAAATAATACAGCAATACAAACTTACAAACTTGGTTTTATTATACTAAAGCTATTATTATAAATCTACTATTATACTAAAGCAAAGCCGGACCCACCACGGAACGAACACACAAGGGGCCTCACAAACCGAGTTACTGCACCGCAGGTCTTCTTCTGTGGAGGATGTCAGTTACTGTGTGTGGGAAGTGGGGGTGAGGGTTCTGCCCTACTCTTCAGCATGCAGTGATGTGGATCATAAATTCAAGCATTCAAGTATTAAGTCTGAATAAGGCCCTGGAAGTTCCTGCATCAAAGGTAAGTGACTGGGGGGGGGAGGCAGAGGAGGAAAAGGTGTCAAGAGGCAGACCAAGAGGTATGAAAGAGAAGTGTGAAGAGGAGAATGGGTATGAAAGAGCTAAAGAAACATGAACAAATAGTGCAAACATTAGCAGGCATATCCATTATTGTATTCAGAGTACCTCATTAGTTTTTAGACTTTTGCAAGACAAGTACATTATAAAAAATACCTTAAAATTATACACCTACAATATGTGCCAGATCCAAACACAAATTCCGACATCCAACATGACACCTTAATTATAGGCCTCCAAATAAAATATACAGGTCTTTAATAATCCAAGCCCCTCTTAGACCCATCAATCAGTGAAAATTAAAGAACGATTACTGTCATGATAGTCATGATACTAAACACATGTGCTGGCCGCACTGAGATGGCAAGGATGAAATAACTTCAAGGATTGTAACAATGAATTAGATTTACGCTATCGTAATTACTATGCACTCCCCTAGGCCCTCCCCTTGGTTGTACTTACTTTTGCCATTTAACGCTTACAAACGCTACCTTAACATTTCAAAGCATAACTCATATCGACTGTAATGGCTGCAAGTACTTATGCGCCGAAGCTCGTCCATACAGTGTGATTTAAATGCCTCACCCCGCCTACGAAGCGTAATTCGTCCGTAGTTGCGCTCTTGATACTAGGAAGATATGTACGTTCAGTCTTACGTGCCCTAACATCTGCCAGTACATACAAAATAGCATTTTTTACATCTCAGTTGCTACTACCCTGCTTACTTATTGAACTAGTTTTGAATCTCTATGAAATTTATTAAACTAGTTTTTGTATAGAATCCCAGAAAATTTGTTTTAATATACTGGATCCAGTTATAATATTGAATAGAGATGGAAGATTGGGTATGTTTAAAAAAGTATAGATGACAAGAAGTTCTAAGGAGATAGAATGTAGTATAAATAATGACATGGAGCATGTGTGTTCAAAAGAATTGGGTAGAGCTCGAAAAACCAAAGCTGAGGATCTGCAGTGAACAAATAACAAATGGTGAAAAACACATGAGGACATGACAGAACAACTGAGGGGAGCTGTAAAATAGATTGTTGGGGAAAGGAGGGGGCTGGAGAAAAGAAGGTGTGTTGGAAAGCTAAAGAAGAGAAGGTGTGTGGGGGAACTGGAGAGAAGAGCGTGTAGGGGAGTTGGAGAAAAGAAGATATATAGGGGAGTTGTAGAGAAGGTGGTGTGTGGGTAAGCTAGAGAAAAGAAGATGTGTGTGGGAGATGGAGAAAAGAAGATGTGTGGAGGAACTGGGGAGAATAAGGTGTGTGGAGGAGCTGGAGAGAATAAGGTGTGTAGAGGAGCTGGAGAGAATAAGGTGTGTAGAGGAGCTGGAGAGAATAAGGTGTGTGGAGGAGCTGGGGAGAATAAGGTGTGTGGAGGAGCTGGGGAGAATAAGGTGTGTGGATGAGCTGGGGAGAATAAGGCGTGTGGAGGAGTTGGAGAGAATAAGGTGAGTGGAGGAGCTGGGGAGAATAAGGTGTGTGGAGGAGCTGGAGAGAATAAGGTGTGTGGAGGAGCTGGAGAGAATAAGGTGTGTGAAGGAGCTGGGGAGAATAAGGTGTGTGGAGGAGCTGGAGAGAATAAGGTGTGTGGAGGAGCTGGCGAGAATAAGGTGTGTGGGGGAGCTGGAGAGAAGAATACTGACAGCACGTCCGGGAGAGGGGAGTGTCTGGGTTGTTGGTGGGTGTTTCCTTGCTCTGACCTTGCGTATACCATACCGCGCATACCATAAATCATAGCCCAGATTCAAAAGCAAAAACTGGGCTAAGATTTTGGAAAAATTAGGTTTAGATTTTGCTGCTTTTAACAGAATGATGGCAAGCCCATCAATGAATGAAAAAAGCTATGTACACATTCCACGGTGCTCATGATCTAAATCAACTTCAACAGTGTAAAAAAAAGAAACATTATTCAACTTACAACAGAGAGGGAATTCAGAAAAGAATTGTAAATGTACAAGCTCAAAACAAATACCTAAAGCCCATCTACTGGTGACATGCAAAACAAGTGGGACATTGCTCCGAAGCACTCTTAGCAGACACTAGGGGCAGCAGTGGTGGAAAATGATTTGCAGTAACCAGAGCTATTCAAAAAGGCTGTAAAATATGTGTGTTTATTCTGCATTACCTATCTCATTACTTTATTTCCATCATTGTCCCTCAAGAGAGAACACTGAAATGCAGACAGCCAATGCATCAAAAACTCATTAGCTGTCATTAATTTTTAAATAACAGAGGGTTAGTTTTAATGTAGCTGCTGACTGTACTCTTTATATATTTTTTCTGGTTGCATGCTCTGATTTCATTCAGTGTGGTGCTGTGTGATTTTATTCAATCAGCAGTAGAAACTTCAAATGCGGCTGCTGAGCTAGTGTTCCCATGTGTAGAATTTAATCAGAATGTGTTGATAATGACCTTCATTGAGCCAGGGGCCCCCCTTTACTCGCCCGTACCCTCTCCATTGTCCGGAACGTAATGCAGCCTCAGCCTGTAATGCGAATTGGGCAATATTCCCAGTGTAACTGGCACATCTCCACGCTATGACAGTTGTTCTGCCTATGAAGGAGCAAAAGAACAGGGCTCCAATAAAGAAAGGGTTAAATGCTTGATTTAAAATCTTATCACGCGTTTACCCATGTATTTGAAAGCTGGATAATCTAGCTTTGTAGCTTGCTTTTGTGTTATGTAAAACAAAAAGTATATCCTATACCTGAGCCCCGCTGAAAGACATTGCTTTGTAATCCCGAGGAAGCGTTTCCCTGATTCAGCACTCTGGTCTGAAAGCTGCAGTCAGTAATCTACAGTCTATGGTTTAACTGTAATAGGCAAACTATTTCATGAAAAGCAGTTTCATCACCAGGAGCATGGTCTCTTTCAGAACACATTGAATACCTCAATCATCTGCAGAGCTACTACACTATATCCATCCCTTTATGACAGACATCCTCACCTCTAACAATATCACAGGCTGTAGCGCCAGTTGGTATGGGCAGGATTATGACAGGAAAGCCTATACAAAGAACACTTATTGATAGCTCTTAAATCCCTGAAGTATGACTAGAATCCGTTTTCTCTAATATTGTGGCATGTTTCCATATGCAACCAATATAGCAACTAAAACCAACAATTTGCTTTCGTCCATTTGCTGTAACAAGGGCAAAAAAAAATGGCTTCAGGTCACATAACTAAACAAACACACTCAATTACAAATAAGATTTTAGAGTTAATAAGAAGCTTCTTTAAGCACACACAGAGATGACGGAGGCCCAGGAGGTTCACACAGGCTGTTTGATGATGATCCATGTAAGAGAGTTTCCATGTTGGGAGCCACATATCCACCAGCTCTAGCTCGGCTTTCTGCTTTTGATTGAAGGTTGTTTATTATTTATTGAGTTGACAATTTAGCACATACTCTTTATAACTACTTGATTAAATAGCTTTTTAAACGGTAAGACATATTGGGAATTGGTTTATTTACAGCTTATTTAACCGCTCGTTAGGGTTGTTATTAGAAATGCATCAAATACTGTATAAGTTTTAATATTTTACCAAAAGATCTGTAAAAGAAAAACAGACAAACACAAAACCCTATAATTTATGATAACATAGTGATAGAGTAGGGCCGTAATTAGTAGTTGTTAGCTTCTTTACTTTTTGAAATAGATTAGTTTCATAAACAACAGAATTTGAAATTTAATTTAATTGCCCAATGTCCTTGGATTTGTTCCAAGCCAAACTTCGGTACATTTCAACTCAATTTTAAATTGTTAAAAGTTGGGGCAAACGTTTCACTGCAAACGAATGTTTCTCCTCAATGGCTATAGGGTAACTTAATAATGGCAATAGCACTTACTTTGAAATAGTAAATACATGATCACATGACAGAACCATCCACATGCAGTGGTGTTAGAGCATTTCCCTGCTTATTCAAGTTACCTTGTTGTTTTGGAACTTCTCTTGTTTTTTACTTCAAAACTGGACTCTATTATAATCTGCTTAACCTTGCCTAAACTCCAATAGTAGTTATAAGCTTTGGGTGTAGGGGTTGCTACAGGGCCAACCTTCACTGATAATTGTTATGCTCCATTATTTCACAGATGCAGAAAAGGAACTTGCTCTGCTTTGTTAAAGGCTTTGTCTGAGAAGGGGATAGAGAGGACAGAGCAGCATCGTCAGTCTTTCTCCAAAATTCCCTGTAATGCTTAGACAGGCCTGTCCAAACGTGTGGTCCACCATGTCCTGTGAAGTCCCAGCATGCTTTGTCAGGTATCAGCTATGTCTATGCAATTAAAGCATGCTAGGACTCCTGGCTTCACAGCACCTGGTGGGCCAAAGGTTGGACAGACCTCTGCAATCCTGAAATCTTCTTCTGCTGTTGCTTTATACGAACCCTGTATCAGAATGACTATACATACTGTACTGTAGATTGCACTATGACAATTACTCATTACATCAGTAAAGAAATATAATATTTAAATAACAATAGTTTAAGTAATTACCTCCACTGTTCACGTCATATCCATTCTGACAAACCAATGAATGATCTTTTTTTTTTTTTGGTCCATATTATCCTTCTTTTAGCAATAATGTTTTTCAAAATTGCACAAAAGATAATGACATGTCTGTTTAATATTATCACTGATAACATTCAACTGGAACCAAAGCCTTCACTGCCGGGTCCCCGCTCCTTAATCACGTGTGGGTCAGCACTCGCATGCAAGGGAGTTACAATAGTAGGACCCTACCTCAATATATCCACAGTGTCCCTATTTTACATACAGAAATATGGATAGTATGTAAAGGCTAAAACACAGCATCATTGTGTCATTTAAATACCTCTCTCCTTGCGTATATGTGTCCACTTTCCAACCCTGATCCATGCCCTGGAAGTGTTGATCGGGAGATTCCTGATCCGTAATGGAAGTGCTAGGTGTTTGCGCGAGTCAGTTGGAAAAGGACAGTTTAGTGTATATGTGGCTGAAAGTATCTAACATGTACATTGTACAGCGATTTCCTACAGTGATCCAGGAACTTGTTACTGAAGCGGATGCAAAGATTTACAGTAAGGACAAAACAGCTGGAAATGTTCACCTGAGCAAAGCCATGATGCAATGTGAGCAGCAGCTATAAATGTTTATTATATGTGAACACTTCCGGATCAGCCCCTTTATTCATGCTTCTTTTGCACAAATTAAGTCACGGCCCTATAGAGTGTCATTACCAGGTCGTATTAAGGCACATCTGGCTTCTGGATATCAAAACTGTCTCTTCACCAATTTCATTAAACTATTGTTAGAAAAACAAACTAATAAGAACTAATTTAATATAATTCTACTGCTTTGTAACTTTATCAGAATAAAAGATTTGTCCTAGTATGATATTTTGTGGGTCTTTTAATTCTCCTGTGCACATGTTGAACCCCTCCCTAGTTAATAAATATTCATAGTAAATGAAATGCTGGCAGTCCATGTGTATTACAGAAGCTGTATATGGCTCATGGCTCTGGAGACTGATAATACATAACATTTAGCAAAAATATTATAGAATGCCTTATGTACTGACATTAACAAATAAACTGGAAGATTGGATAACATTTTACATATTAACGTTGCCCCAAAAATCAATTTTTATTTGCCCTTAAGGGACATCTCTCAAGTTGGAATGGAGAACAGGATGACAAATTGCTGGATTGCTCTTTAGAGAAATCAAACTGGCATACAACAGTACGGAGAAGTCCAAGGCTGCAGTCTGCATGGGAAGCAGTGCACATTTGTATGCCACATCTTATAAACTAGGATCTACTGTTAAAAGTCCATCATGTCTATTTGTTGTGTCAGGACGGTTTGAAGGGGCATGGGAGCAAGAGCCAGAGGCTTAAAATGAACAGGGAGTCTGGTCTGATTTCTCTGAGAGGCTAATATGCTCTCACTGCACTTATAAGCATATAGTGTAATGTGTTTGCCATGCTGGATTGCAGCAGATCTTACAGATCTGTTTTGTTTATTTTGTTTGTGGGGATTTCTATTACTATACTGAACTACTACAATTTAACACACAAAGTATAGCCATTTTTAAAGTAATGCTGTTCTCTCAATGCCCTATGTACAAGTACTAAGCTGGTTGTGGTTAATGCAGGTTGTGCTATGGTTTGAGCTATGGAGTAACGAAGATTTGTTTGGATTTGCATGCCTTCATTGTTGATTTGATTACTTCCCTAGTAGACTGCAGGCCAATTGATGTTGCCTGTGTTTTGCATTCTCCCCACAGTACCAGCAAGTCATTGACAGCAAGCAGATGGGAAAAAGGGTAAGAAGCCTTTAGATTTTTAAATCTGTATCTGCCAACCAAAGGCACCTTATTTGGTCCACATACTATAAGGCTACTTTAAGAATTTTGTTTTTCAGGGCACCTTTAAGATCCAAATGTTACTCTAATAAAAAGTAATTTCGGTGCTGTGGTGCTAAGTTGGGTTTTATTATCCAGAATGTGTTTTTAGAAATGAGAGACAGTGGATAAGCTCCTGGATGCATACAGTAGATCATCCCAGGATTTTATGTGAAGGCCATGGAATTGGCTGAAATTTAATCATTTAAAGACCTATTCTGCATTCTGTCAGGTACATTCTGCTACTGCCTGGTCTACAGCCACATTTATATTAATGTATTTTTACTCCTTTAAAGCCCCCTGCAGTCAGACAGAATGGAAGTTCCCTTTAAACAGAAGTTCATTGATACAAATTGCACACTATTAGATGGGTGTATGAATGTACATAGTGGAAAATACAGTAAATGTCTATCTAGGCAAATAGTTTTATCTTACACAGCAAAACACACTCGCAGACACACTTTGCTTTAACCTCAGAGATATCCATGGATAATTACAGATAATTTGTAAATCTCCCGGCAACCCTTCTCATTAAAGCAGCTGAATCTCTATAATTATCACCAGACAGTCTATACATACATATATATTTATTAGCACTGATCCATCTCTTTTTGTTATCGTGAGAAAAAGGCACTTAACCCAAACACGGAGATTAGTTGGTGCTATTTTACAGCAAAATTAGATTGTCTGTCTTTGTCATCAGTATTGTATCTAATTTGCGTTAGCTTCAATCTACTACAAAGCTTGCTCATTATCAGTTCATTTTGTACCAAAGCCAGCAAATTAGCAAATATCTAATCCAGAACAATAAAACAAATTTGCCAGATGTGACAAAGATACCTATTGTTTCCAGTGGTTTCATGACTGTATGCACTATATTGCTTAATTCAAATCACCTGTACTATGACATGACAATCCTCTAATCCAAAATCCGGTGTGCTGTGTGCATGCAGGTCACTCCACTGAGTCTCGAACGAGAATCAGACCTTAAGATTTCCGATTCATCCTCCAAAATGAGGACAGCTCATAAGTCTGTATAAACGTATTATCCCTCCTCTATCCCACTAGCGCTCGCATGTCCCATGTTGAAAACATGTCAGCTGAAAAAAAATGGTAGTCTGGATTGCACAAACCCAGATAGTGATGTATATTGTGGCCTGTGTGCATGCAACACAAACAGGAACAGCGGGTATCTTTCGATCCTACTGTCATTTTCTTAGGTCTGAATCTGGCCCATCCTTATCATCAACAATTGATTTTGGGACAAGCCAATATTTAGTATGCCACCTAAAAATTCACTAGGACAAACTGCGTTCTTACCAAGTGTTTTCATTAATATAACAATTTCTACTATATTTAGTATAGAATAGTGTATCAAAGAGTATAGATAGAAATTAAAAAAACTACAGAAAAAAGTTCAGCTGTGTTCCATAGCAACCAATCAGATTCTGGCTGCTATTTATTTAATACATTGCAGACAATTGACCTGATCCAGACTTAAGTGCGCTTTCTGCATGCACAGAGTTGCTACAGTCTGCACACAAGAGGCTAGAGTACTTCCACGACACTCCCCTCATATATGGACTTTAGACGACTTCCGCGCATAACACTACCTTAACTACTCTGTGCGCATTGCGGTGCGTGTAGAATTCTCAGACATATGGAAGTGCCTAACCCAACACATACTGTACAATTAAAATGCCAATCACAGCCCACACTGCGTATATTCGAACGTACGGGACTGTCATACCCCAACGTACGGAAGTCAGAACACATGGAAACCAGTTCCATGCATTGAAAGTTGCGTAATATCTACTGCCACATGCGCAGTTTACCCGCAATGTCCGACATCATCTGCCGTTCTTAGGGCCTCATTCATTAAAAACTATCATGGTTACAACATGGTTACAGTTGTAATCATGCAGCGCTGCGTGTACGGTGTAAAAAAAAACAAAAAAACACAAGACATACATTAACCCCTACATTACAAAAATAAAGTATGCATGTAAAAAATATATTTTCCTAACTAACAATGTCCCCTACATGAGTGCACTTACTTTAGGTGGTCATCTCTCCTAATGTAAGTGAAGTGTGTGCAATGTATCGTGTGTATAAAATATTACAAAATATTTTTACACTCACCATTTGATGTCTGCATCTTGGGAAGCCTTCAAATGTTCTTTTTCAGATGTCTTCTAGTCTTTTCTTGAAGCTTGGACCATCTTCTCCTGTTGACACGCAGCTGAATATGTTCTTTCCTCCATCTCCGGCATCTTCTTATGACGATCAGGTTGCTAGGGGGCACTTTTTTTATACTACAGGTGACGTCAGTTACATTGGTCCTCTACTGTTTCTGACGTCACCTGTAGTATAAAAACAGCGCCCCCTAGTGACCGGATCGTCCTAAAAAGATGGAGAAAAGAAGATCTGCTGCGTGTCAACAGGAGAAGATGGTCCAAGCTGCAAGAAAAGACTAGAAGACATTTGAAAAAGAACATTTGAAGGCTTCCCAAGATGCGGACATCAAATGGTGAGTGTAAAAATATTTTTTTATATTTTATACACACGATACATTGCACACACTTCACTTACATTAGGAGAGATGACCACCTAAGGTAAGTGCACTCATGTAGGCGACATTGTTAGTTAGGAAAATATATTTTTTACATGCATACTTTATTTTTGCAATGTAGGGGTTAATGTATGTCTTGCGTTTTTTTTTACACAGTACACGCAGCGCTGCATGATTACTAGTGTAACCATGTTGTGCTGATAGAATTACAATGATCACCTTTGCTGATCCTTGTAGTTCCATCAGTACAGCATGGCTACAGCTTGCAGCCATGCAGCACTTAGGTTTTTACACACACAAAAACACATGTCTGTTATACGGACATGTGTTTTTGGTGGTCGCGATCGGCTCAAAAAATGAAATCGCACCTCTCTGGCTGCAAATTTATTTTTTGTGATTTAAAGGCGATTTCACCGCGATTCGGTGAAATCGTCTTTAATGAATTACAAACTTTCTATGTTTGTAATGGAAAAAAGTCGGGATCGCGAATTTTACACCCGCAGTTAAAAAAATTATCAAATCGTGTGATTTGGAGCTTAATGAATCCACTTTGGCGATTTTTAAGCTCCAAATCACGCAATTTAGCCCAAATCGAGCTTAATGAATGAGGCCCTTAACCCTGGATCCGGCCCAATGATAGTAGAATCTGAGATGATGCAACATATTAGATTTTCTCTGTATTAGAAATTGTAGTAAAACCACCTCTTAGGAAAACTTCTGTGGACCTAATCCAGAGATGTATCCAGAATTGGGTTATACCTTTTTTAGGGTATAAGCACAGCAATTTTTAGGACTGTTCAAAAGCAGTCTGTTTTCTGTACACTTAATTCTATTTAAAACCTTTACTATCAATGAACAATACATACAAAAATCTATTTATATTACTTAGAGAAAAAAGATCCGTTTACTTTTTGTTGTTTAAATTGCTGGATTACAATTCTGTTTCTGTTTGCAACTGTGGTAAGAAAATACAATAGACTTCCATTTACTACATGCATAAATCAGCTGTGGAATCCTACTGTGAATGCACTAATTACATAGCTACACATTGCAATGCGCTACATCTGATGGATATGGCGATCTCCAGCAATGAGGCAGGAGTCACCATGGCGTATTTTACCTTATATGTAAAGGTTAAGGGCCGTATGCAGAGCTCCGGCCGCATTGCAAATATGTTCTACTGCGCATGCGCAGTAATTCTGTAATGTAATCTACGTTACTTGTTGCGGCCTTAAAGATTTGCATACGGCCCTCAGTCTGGATCCAGTCTGATGGCATCAGAAACTGAATTTCCATTTACTCATTGGGCCTGATCCAGACCTACGCTCGCATGCGATCGTACGCTGGTCGGGAGCGTAAAATCGGCAGAAAAACGCACTGCGCATGTGCAGAGTGACAACTTCTGGTCGTACCAAAGAACTTTTCATTGTGGCGATTCAGGCGTCCGTACCGTTAGCGTTTTTTCCGACGGCGGGGCGTGCTTATAGTACGACGTTACTTCGGATGCTGGAGTTAGGGAATGTAGGCAGGGGGAGCCATTTAAATTGTACAGTATGGGTGTGCTTAGCCCGGTACGATCAGCGCGTCGCTACGAAAATTCGTACCGATGCCGGGAAAAGTTAGGGTAGGGTTCAGCTGGCATACAGAGGTAAAGGTAAGGGGAGTGTTGTGGGAGTGAAAGTGTTTACGCTGAAGCGGTAACACGCTCCGCTCTCATGAGTAGGTCTGGATCAGGCCCATTTTCACTAGAGTGATAAAAGGTAATTGGAGTTTCCTCTGTTGTCCATTCTCAAGAACACAGCTGGTTACATACTGCGTCATCAGAGCCTTCCTAACAACAGAGTATAAATTAAGTATGTGACCAAAAGGTTAAAACGTGTATTTTCTTATATTGGCTACAAACTGCCAACTTCTACTTGCACAATCAGTACAGGCAGTAAGACTTCCCTCCGAGATAATGTAGCAGCTTTTGAGGATCACAGCATGTATTTCGTGTCTTAGAAACTAAGGCAGTTTTCCCTTGCTTCCAGCATGCATAATAAATACATA
>WWET01001038.1:192229-205170 GCA_011038615.1 Limnodynastes dumerilii
AACCACCCCCCATGAAAAGATACCCACATAAGAGCTATATTATGTGAGTAGAATTCTATAGAGGAGACTATTCTCTCAGTGTTATAGTATTAATATGAATATCCACTGTAGTGGAGTTTTCTATAGCATCCTGTTGTTTAAGAATATACTTGCCCTATGGTGTCTCCTTTTGTCTTATATGTTTACTGAACATATGTACACATAACATATCCGAACGGAGAAGAAGATAATCATAGGGGGAACTGATCTTGCCATATACAGTGTATGATGTCTTAAAAGTGGGTATGTGTCATTAATCCTTTTTTAATTTCTTTAAAAATAAGAAATAAAATTCCCTTCGATGACACCGCTGTGTCAAGTTTTGGTTGTCCGAAAAGCTTTTATATGTGTCATTGCTGTAACAAAAATCTAATCTAATCTAATCTGAAGTGTGGTATGTATAATTTGTGTATAATATTCGCACATATAATGTATTAAGTGTAAATTTCCTCCATACACCCTTTTTAGTACATTGTGAGATTAGACAGATAAGATTAATAGTTCAAATTTACATTTTAATGTGTATATTCATTCTTATGCACCAAATTCTTCAGCCATTGCAGCGTTAACACTATTGTTGCAATAACACAAACAAGTGTTTTTTTTTTCCTGTTAAGACTTATGGTCAACATGAACTTAATGAGAAAAGCTAATTTACAGTGATATGTAAAAAGCCCTAGTAGTAACAATACATGGTGATATTTCCTGCCTGGTGTTTCCTTCCAGTGACATTGTTTAAATTATGTGACGATATCTATATGGAGGCATGATCTATATTGAGGCTGTAAAATTGCTATGGTGTGAACAGGGAAATTAGCACAGTCATCGGATTTCTAAGTTTTAAAACTGGTTTCAAACTGGATGGGATATTGATTGCTATGGTGGATATGATGCTATGATGGATATGGTGCTCCGATAGGTAAGCCTAAAAACTGACCCTAACCCTCCCCCCCTTTCATTACCCTAACCCTAACCCTCCCTTTCCCACAGCCTGACCCTAACCCTCCCTTCCCCACAGCCTGACCCTAACCCTTCCTTCTCCCTAGCCTGACCCTAACCCTAAGAACCCACTCCCCGCAGCCTGAACCTAAACCTCCCCTTCTATGGCCCTAACCCTAAATTATGGCCTTGCAGACAAACTTTGATCCTTATGCCTCATCTAGTTGGTAAAATAACACATATAACAAAAATCTTTAAGGTAGATAAAACAAACAAGTCTTTTTTTTATATTTATGATTGACCTACACAGAAATTTTAAAATGAATATAATGATATACAGCCAGAAATGCTAACCAAATAACAGATGCTGTAAAAAGTACTTTGCTTGCTATTTAAAGAAATAAAACCCTTGTATATGGGATGCTGGCATAAATAGAAGACAAGTATCAGATCAATTCAGTGATGAGATGATGAGTGTATTGGTATTCTCACTAGAGAAATGACAATGCTGCAAGGCGTATTTGCAGTTGCACTGCTTATGTATGAAGCAGATTAAAGGCTAAGTATGTTATTAGATAAACATTCAACTACCAGCACTGTCAGTATCCTGTCTCAGGGTGACACTAGTTCACATGAGTTTAATTTGGCCATATGCTACCACCATTATTGATCCCAGCAGGAGGTGGCACAATAAAAAGGACTATTTCCCACTAGTGTAAGGTCCTGATATCGGTGCCACTCACCTCTCCTGCTGGGCCCAACAATCCTGGCAGTAGAAGGGGGACCTTGTTTAGTGGGATTAGCTGATTGGTTCTGCACAAAATATTAGGAGCTGGGCCCGATATATTTTAAACATGCAATAAGATCAAATAATCATACCAAAGCATTCCTGGTACGAATATTACAAAATCCATTCTGACCACTAACTACATCAATAACTGGATAACGTAACTCCAGCTTAACTCTCCCAGTCCTAATGGAAGCACTTGTCCTGATTGCGATGCTGGCACAGAGTGAAATCTCTCTAACTACATAAAGCCTTCCATGAAATCCTTGCTGTTATTATATCACATTGGTATTAAAAATCATAATTGGTAGAATTAAAGAGGACAAATAGCTTTGGTAAATTCCAACAAGGAGTAAATACAGAAGTGTGTACAATATGAATGAGGAGATTTAACATTATGGGTTGGATCCAGACTTAAGTTAAGTAGGAATCCAAGTTACTCCTTAGCTAAACCATGTTGATTGCAGGGGAGTCATATTTCATCTTTTGCAAACAGTGTTAGAGTTGAGAGGTGATGTTTCCTATCCCAAGTCTAAATAACAGTGTGATAGTAACGCTGGTCAGTATCTGTGTGCAGTAAGTCATAAAGATATATTCCTGCATGCAAAAATACAATTAACATGACTCCCCCTAAAATCAACATGGTTTTGCCCAGGTGTAACCTTCCTCGCTGAATTTCAAGCTCCTTTTTAAGTCTGGATCCAGCATAATGTAGTGACTGAGCATTTGTCATGCCTTGCCCTCTGTTACGCCTGTATTAATGACAGAGAACATACTTCAGGAATGACAAAATACCTTATAAATTCATATAACCAAGGAATCTTTTTGCACTTTAATTACACATCTATGAGTCTTATTCTGCACATCTAACAGATACCTTTAGAATTTTCACCTAAGGCAACTAAAACCATATGTTATTTAAAAACAATCTTGTGTCTAGCTGCCCTAAGAAAGATCTAACCAATATCGACAGAGTTAATCCAACTAAAACACAGTACAAGGTACGTTAAAAAAAAACTGCCTGATTGCTGAAATTCTCTTCCTCTAAATTAAAACATGAATATTTCATGATAAAAAAATAAGGTTCTCCTAGAAAGGCAGTAACTCCAGCTGCACCTCTCCCTCGTTGAGCGGCTTAAATTACTGCTGAAAATGGAATATGAATGTTATTAGCATGCGATTAGTATTTTCATTTGCATGGCACTCTGAGTCTTATTGCCTTGTGGTATAGGGAAGGGTGGGAGGATTGCTGGGTGCATGGCACCCATTACTGGCTGGCTGGCCTGCTTTTACACACACTCTCCTCACTTACACACACAACTAGGTTTTCTGGCAGACCATTGGCTGTTCTTTTGGCATGTGATTGTTGACTGTCCGACCAGCTCAAATGCTGGCTGGCACTGGAATACCAGGGAGTCTCCATGTCTGAATCTTGAACCCTCTCTCGATCCGAATGCTGGGATTCCTGGATCACCACAGCTTCCCTGATCTATCTCTGTAAGACAAAAAAAATAGAACAAAGTTCATGTAGAATATGAACATATAAGCAGTGCAGAATAGCGTCTAATGTTGTCATGATTTTCCATGTCAGGCTGTTGAAATGGTTTAGGGGTTGTCTCAGAATTCATGTACTTAGCAGGAGTTCTGTGAGGCACCATTATTATTAGTCTGTGAAATAAGGATGAATGAAATACAAGGTTGGTTGGTAAATGTGTTACACATTGCTACACAATGCAGAACCAGAAGCTAACTTATAAAACTCTCCAAAAACATCAGTGTTGACACATATCAATATTTATTGAAGGCAAAAAATAAAGCAAGGATTAGCATTTGGAAATGTACAACATACTGTGATATCCCAACAGATAATGATTACAAAATGGTCCATCCACCAGTATAAAACACACGATTTGCCAGTCCTCCAGCATTACTAAGATAAATATACATATCATACTTGATATTTGAATGTGGTGTGGGACAAGTTAAAGGAGAATTGTTTAATGTCACCTGCCTGTGTTAAGGTTTACGAATAATTCTTCTGTGCTGATGATTTTGTATAAAAAGTGAAAATAAAGCACCATGAAATGCTCCCTTTGGATCTGATTCAGACCTTTGTGCATCTTCTGTATGAAAGTAAGTCCACACGAGAGAGGGAGGTGAACTCACATGCCACTCTCCACTCACATTCGGACTTTGCAGCACTTACGCTGCAATAAACCAACCTTAAGTCTCCCATTGGGAATGAGCAGTCCATATGACCGCTGATCCACATGAAAGTCTTTAAGCCAGCTGTTAATGTAAAATATAAAAGCGGGAGTGCTGGGGCCTTTTTTGTATCTGTGTAAATTCCCCACACCTTGCAGCACCTGCTTTATATTAACTTATAAATTGAATTGAGCAACCTTCATGTGTATATGTATATATATTAGTCTGTATCATGGGCAAAGCTTATGCTATCCTGATATTGCCTGAAGTGTCACTTTGATATTCTTTAGCAATGATTGTAACTTTCTGCCAGCACCCTGGTGCACCTGTAAATCTGTATGCATTACACGCTCATCACTCTCTATTTCAGAATAGTGGCATAATGGGATCTTATGCAGGTCAATGAGATGAGTCTGGAGGCATTTGAGTTGTTGTGACATTGATGAATCAGCCACTGTGTATGTATCCAACTTTACAGCATGGTGACATTTTGAAGAGCAAGTCTGTAAAGTTCTTTAGGCTGAATACGTAAAGAAAAGCGCCAATCCTAAGACAAAATCTACTTTACAGCAACTGATGATTATGTTTAATTAAATACAGGGTTGCCCAACCTTCAGTTTTTTCCCTCCGGGAGATCTCTGAGGGAAGAAAGAGATGTTGGCGAGAAGGTGGGGCTTGGTTACGCAAATTACATCATCAAGTCCCACTCAATCTTAATAATGCTAGGACTTTCTGATAGGCAAGGGGTGAGATTGAGATTTAATGCAAATCCCAGCCTCAAGCCAATAGCGGGATATTTGCCTGCTTTCCCAGGATACCGGGAAAAATGGCCACATTTCGTAAGTCTCCTGGATATACCCAAATTAATTATAAAACTATAATGTATGTTATTATATAGTCTAGCATTTTAGCATTTTATCCTTGCTAAACCTTCTCATTGTAGTACTTGGCCATCTTTGCTGGTAAACTACCACTAGTGATAACATTTATATATTTGAGCATGGCCTGTTTTTACTTATTACTAATTACTAGTTTACTTTGTGAGTTAGACCCCTCCCCAATATGGCTGCTGCATTCTGTTTAAAAAGAGGAATTGTCCTACCACAGACATTCTTAGCACACGCATTGCAACAGTTATGGACTCACCTACAGGAGGTGCAGCTGGCCAAAAGAGCTATATTGTGAACCAAACCTTCTATTTATGTATGTGCTGGCACCGAGGGTGTATCTATGGGTCCACCGAAAACCTAGGGAGGGGGGCGCTGGATGCTGGAGGCATATGACTAACTCCAGACCAACGCTGCCTGCACTAGGCGACACTATCAATCCCTTAGCCACAGGTGGAATCGCCGCTGGCGGGTGCTATCCTGGCCAAGGGGTAGATACGCCCCTGGCTGGCACATAATGTTATATATAGTTTGATATGGAGCGCCGAACCTGTTTTGTTCCTCAGTAATAACACCCGCCACTGTCATAAAATTAATACTGAAGGAACTATCAGTAGGTAAGGCACCCAGAAGAAGCCCTTTATGAATTGAGTACCATAATCTACAAATAGTTCAGATACAAATAAAACATGATATATATGAAACTCTTTGATTTTGTTATAACATTTTTACGTATTTCATTGATTGTTAAGTATAGAGAGTTTTGAACTTTGTGAGCTTGTTTCACAGTCACGTTGAGGGTATAAAAATACCCACAAAAAAAAAGGAAAACATAAATCGACAAGTACAGACACAAGACTTTCTTCTGTGTAGAAACACATTAGAGTAGGTGTTAGCAGTGT
This sequence comes from Limnodynastes dumerilii, assembly GCA_011038615.1. Lineage (NCBI taxonomy): Eukaryota > Metazoa > Chordata > Amphibia > Anura > Limnodynastidae > Limnodynastes > Limnodynastes dumerilii. Next base: position 197,989 of record WWET01001038.1, read on the forward strand.
GTCAGGCAAACTTAAGCAAGTACTTTGGAAACATTTCCAAACTGGGATCAAACAGACTGCTTTCAAAGCTAGATGCTGTTTTGTTCTTTTAGCTGCCATTTTTTGTTATTTTTATTAGAATGATCAAAAATATTTAAAATAAAGTTGCATGAGGGGAAATAAGAACATCGGCCTGATCCAGAGCTACGGCAGTGCATTGTTCGTAACAACACACAGCAGTAACTACTAAGCACTCCCCCCCGGCCATTCGTAATTATACTCGGTTACTCCGGCTGAAGGCTACCCTAACTTCAGCTGGCGTAACTGAGTTTAATTACGAATGGCCGAGAGCGTAAGTAAGCAAACCCTGACCCCCCTCCCCCACTCACCCACGAGGAGCGTAATGCCTCTGCCTGCCCCTCCAAGCTAATTTTCTTCCCTCCCCCCGCCCCTTCCTCCGTAACTACGATGGAGTTACGAAAGCAAGAGCCTGATTTACAAAAAAACGTAAGTATGCATAAAAACATCTGCCGGACGCATGCGCAGATCGCCAAAACTGCCGATCTTACGCTTAACCCGGCAAAAATACGATCTAGATAGTAGCTCTGGATCAGGCCCATCGCCACTAAAGCGCCAATGGTTTGTTATTTTTATGCTTTCTTTTTGATTTGGGGAAGGGGGGTAAACTGGCATTATATCCAAAATAACGGATAATGATAAGAAAAAAATGCATTATTTTTGTAACAGAGATTAAGGACACTAGTTTAAACATAGTGGGGCATATTCACAGATCTGTTAGCTAAAGGTACGCAATTATACGCACGTACGTTGCAAGGCAACACCCATGACAAAATCCTCACATGTACGGGTTTTTCGGTGACTTACGCTTCATAGGGCACCTTTATCTCTACGTGTGCATTTACGGGCGTATAATACTTATGTAGTGCGTATGTAACTAACCGCGCCCTCAAATGGTCATTTAAATACCTCGCAGCACCCACCCACTTCACTTTTTCCGTAAGGATTTCAACCACGCCCACCCGCACGCATGTCCCTAAGTGCGATTCGCAAATACATGCCTAATGGACTTCCGTGCGTAAATTCAACGTAAATAGCGTAAATAAAGTTACTATGCATGTTGCAGTTCATACGATCCTAAAAATACGCATGGAACTCCGTGCAAAAACGGATCTGTGAATACGGTCCAGTAAGCCGAAAGTGTACAAAACAAAAGCAAAAAAAATATTGGCGCGGATCCATGGCAACACCGAAAACCCACTTGCGCATGCAAAGTGTAGATTTACTAATGTAACTTCCATCGTACGCAACTAAATTCTGTAGGATGGAGTTTAAGTGGAAAGAGGATGTGCTTCCCCTCCACCTGCCAAGGTGGGCAGGGGGAAGCATTTAAATTACACAGGGTGGGAGGTTATGTGCGGATCAGCTGTTGCATGGACCACTGATCTGCATGTGTGACTTAAGACTGCCTTATGGCAGCGTAAGTCACACTTTTTACGCACAATGGAAGAAGGTGACAGGGGAAGTTCACTCTCCTCTCTGGTGTGGAATTAAACACCATTCCATTATTATCATTTATTAATGTGTCATTTTTGGCACATAAACTGACAACATCCACAAGTAAGTAAAATGCTTGATTTCCAGCACACTCGGTTGTTGAACTTAAATCAGGCTCTCCAAATCAGTTAGACCACTGGAAAAGGTGATGAATAGGAATTTCCAGTGGTCTAACAGACAATTTGGAGAGCCTGATCCAAATTAACAGACATCAGAGGGATTGGATGTGCTATTTACAGCTTCAACTCATTACGGGTGAGACTGGTGTTGGACTCGCAAGGAAACATTGATGGCTGCACTAAAGCTCCCACTTTCTCATTAGAGCACAAGGAAGCAGACACAGGCAGATCAGCCACTTTGATTTTGCACTTACAATTAAAAAAGGTTGTAAATACAGATCTCAACCAGCCTAATGTTGGTTTGGGGAAACATAGGAAGTGAAACAAGAACAAGAATTTTTGCTTGTTTATGTTCATTGCATCATGTGCAATGTTACTGTGGTTGTCAAGGTTATCACATCACAGAGAAGAAAGTCTGTAGAGTTATAAATCATATATAGTAGCCTTATTAAACAAGTCGAAGAATAAAGCTAATTGCCAAGCTGCCTATTGGTCTGTAACGTTTATTAGACTGCTGCTTTAAGGAACACTTACATGATTGCAGGGACTGACTGTCAGGGAAATAATAGCAGGCAAGGAACTGTGGTAAGACTTGACCTAGAAGCCAATTAGGACCCTCAGAACACCAGCCCAGTCGTTCACTACATGCTACAGAGTTTCTCAGTGAGCCACCATTATGGGCTTGCACGGAACTGCTTCTCCCCCCCAGAGCTTAATTAGCATGTCTAGCCCCGCCTGTATGGCAGAGTTTAGGCATGCAGTAATTAAGTACCAGCAGGGCTGTTTCTAGGGTCAAGCGAGCCGTGCTATTGCGTGGGGCGCACCCCTAGATGACTTAAAGATTACTTAAAGGGGGCGCCCAGTAAGACAGCCTCCCTTTAGGTCATGCTGCCCTCCCTCGATGTGGCTCACACAGACACTGGCCACATCAGATAACAGATGCGGCCACAAAACATAACAGATGCGGCCACAAAACATAACAGATGCGGCCGGCATCATTCAGCTTAACTATCCTGGATATACAGGGCTCCTACGGGAGCCCTGTAGTATTAAATCTTTTCTATTGAATAACGCTGAGGCAGCATTATTTATTGGAATAGATTTGGTCCTACCTGGCTCCCATAGGAGCCCTGTATATCCAATACTGTTTAGGTGAATGATGTCATTCTTCATTGCACCACAGAGGAAGGCGCAAAAGGGAGAAGGTAAAAGGTAAGTAGAATACGTTTTAATAAAAAAAATTGAAAGGCAGGAACACATAAGGGGGCACAAAATGAAGCTGAACACATATAAGGGGGCACAAAAGGAGGCTGGGCAAATATAAGGGGGCACAAAAGGAGGCTGAACACATATAAGGGGGCACAAAAGGAGGCTGGGCACATATAAGGGGGAACAAAAGGAGGCTGAACACATATAAGGAGGCACAAAACCTGCTCCCGTTTTTATGATTCTAATGGCACAGGGCCATAGGGCTTCCTTAAGGAAAATACGCACTAAGATCCCACATCCACCCACTCTTCTTAAAAAAGGACAGAGGCTGCCGTTGCGCACTTCTTCTTTCTTAAATAACTTTGGGGTAGATCCAGACCTACACGCTGGATACGTTACATGGTGTAGCATATTTACACTAGCGTACCTTCTAAGCACTCCCCCTGCATGGATGTACTTTGGCCGTTTTATGCCTACCAAACCTTAACTTTACACAGCGTTAGTAGTGACGTACGTATAGGCCCCACATAGTTACGAGCCTAAGCACGCCCATACTGTACGATTTAAATGCCTCACTCCGCCTCCAAAGCGTAATTGCGGGTGTCGTATGGCTGGCACGCCCCTTTGTCCGTAGTTACGCTGTTGTTACATGACTGGCCCTTAAGCTCTAAATTACGTGGCGTAACATCTGCAGCGCACATGCGCAGTAAGTATTAATGTGAGATTTTACGTTAGTGGCTAGCGTAAAATCGCTCACATACGTAGCTTTGGATCTGGCCGTATGGGCCTGATCCAGAACAACGCACGCTTGCAAGCTAACGCTGATCGTAAGCGTAAAATCGGCAGAAAAAAGGCACCGCGCATGTGCCTAGTGACAACTTCCGGTAGTAACACACTGATTTTCGTAGTGGCGATTCAGGCGTCCGTAGACTTTGCGTTTTTACCGACGAAGGGGCGTGTTTATAGTACAAAGTTCGTATGGACGCTGGAGTTAAGGAATATAGTTGGGGTGAGACATTTAAATCGTACAGTATGGGTGTGCTAAGCGTCGTTAATACGCAATGAACGTACAGACTGCCGCAGGAACGAACACAAAAGTTAGGGTAGGGTTTGCTGAGCGTATGGATGCTAAACTAGGTACGAGCAAGGGGAGTGCCTATTGCCGTGCATCAGTGGTACGTTCAGCGATAATACACTACACACACCAGCGTAGGTCTGGATCAGGCCCTATGTGTGGTCTTTAAAGACCACACATAGTCAATCTATGTACCTAAGTGGTACATAGATTGCGTAATTAACCTACTATGCATGCGTAGTAGGTTAATTCTTAAATATATGCAGCTAAGAAGCTGGAGCTATCGAGAGTCGCTATAATTCATAGTGAAAGTAACAGAAATATCTCAGTTTATTTCGGTAAATATATTTTACATAGTAGGAACTTTAAATGATGTGTCCACTTTCACATATGTTTTAGATTTTACATATTTAGTTATCTTTACAATATAGAAAAAGGTCTGCTCTACAACATAGAAAATGTGCTGTACATTGTATCTGTGTACAGTAGGGGGCAGGAAGCTAAGCTTATTCATTGAATTAAAGGGATTCAGTACAGCAGAATTTCAGAAATAATTGCTTCAGAAAATGGAACACATGCATAGAAAAGTTCAACTGTCCAAAGATTTTGTGGCATCTTTCAAATAATAATGCAACTAATATGAAAAGGAAAAAGGACAAAAAGTTTCACAAGTTGTCTTTCTGTAAGCCCTTTATTTTAAAAAATAATTTCTATTTCCTTCTCTACAAAAAAGGTTCAGAGAAATCCGCCCTCCACCACTAATTTACAGCTACTGTGCTACACACATAATGTCTTTCTTGCAGTCCATTAAACTGCTCTGTTAGCAGAGTTCAACACCAGCCATCAGCAGGGAAAGAATTGGAAAGTGAAGAGAGAATGAGTTGGGGAATGCATTAGGCAGATATGCCCTTTAAATATTCAGCGAAACATCCATTAGGTAGGTCAGACACTCAGGAAACAACAGAGCTTAAAGCAAGTGGACTGGGGTGCTGTTTGGATGAACTAGAATTCTGCAGCCTAGGGAGATGAATCTGGTGATGGTAGTGCTGATGAAGGAACAGGAGAATGGGAGAAACCTATGTCAGTATGTGAAAGGTCAAGTATAATTACAAAAAAAAACTAAGCCTGTTGCTTACATATGGATTAATCAATTTGCATGATTTAACCATATATCTGTTCGTTTCTCCTCTATCACATTTTTTATTTTATATATGATTTATTAAGTAAAAAAATAAGGGCTGTTTATCAATGACAGTTACTATACTTCCTTGCTATGCCTATATATTTTATCATTTTCAGTCGCTTTTTTTTTAAAATTATTGATATTTTTTATTGTACGTTGAATTAGAAAGCCCTAGGTGCTTCTTGTATACCCGTATACCAGCTACCTGACCTGACCCTCATCACAGCCAACCAGTATCATCTGAAGATCACTTGGGACTGGATTCACACTTAATAACGTACCAAACTATGCTCATGCCTTGTGCGTATACTGGCGTTTTTTGCAAACTGCGTGTGCGCCATCCAATTGTTCTGCACAGAAACCCGTTGTGCACAGAGTTCAACTCCGTACGAATAAAAACCATGCCCTTTCGTACGTATGTCCCTAAGTGTGATTCACAAGTCCATGCCTAAGGTACTTATGTGCATAAATAATACGTAAATAAAAGTAACTACGCATACGCAGTTAATCCACTCCTAAAAATACGCACGCAATCCGCTGCAAAGACGTATGTGTGAATACGGTCCGAGATCCCTAAGCAGGGGCAATGCCAGAACTCTGTAAGTAGGAAGTTAAGAAAAGTGAGTGGGGGGAGCCCTTTAAATAGGGCAGTATGGGCTGGGTTTTCTAAGTCCACACGTACTATAGCAAAGTACTTGCCAGATAGGTGCGTATTTTTGCAAATCCGCGCATACTTATTTCATTCTTATCTGTGGATAATTGCTACAAATTGCTGAAACCTTAGTAGTAACTTGCAGGAAAGAGAGATTTCTTTCTTTATAAATGCAAAATGTTGCTCAAGGCATGCACAGACCATATAGCGTCACATTCATGCACAATTCCATTCTTCCTGTGTCTAAATCTACCTTCATTCCTTCTACACTGCTATTTTGAATGCAATAACTTAGGGGCTGATTCAGAGTTGCACTTTTTTTTAGGTGCAAGTGTACAGCTCAGCTATACCATTTTGCAAAGTAAGGGGTGCTAATTATTCTTAAATCTTTTGCATGTAGGCAAAATACATTACTTTTGCTCACAGAATTTAAATACTGCATAGCTTTATGTTTAATTTAATAAAATAAATCTCAGCTACGAAACTTCACCTCTTAAATATAACTTTGCTTTTACAATGTAAATTTGCCTCCCCTTGCTGTTCAAAATGGTATTGCTCAGGTCTACACTTGCACCTAAAAAAAAGGTGGAAGTGCAACTCTGAATCACCCCCAACATCAATAGGGCACAAAGACCACCCCTTGTTAAAGTTTGATTAGGCTGACAATAAAGATTATTAATGAATCCGTTTTAATTCATTCCTGACTTAAGATGGGTAAACAATGGGATTTTTTGTAAATATTCAACATCATAAAGCTGGGCACACACTGGTATTATTTGTAATGATTCAGCATCATTACTGTGATTTCTCACGATTCTGCAGCTGATCTTTGTACTGTCCACACTGAAAAAATTCTTTGCTGGATCCGTAAGTAGTTGATGGTACACTCTAAAGAAAGCAGCAGACATCGGGCATCGTTGATCATGAAAATTAGGAGCTCACAAAAATCAAATCAAATGATCAGATGCTGTTTCAGATGATTCTGCAGCATTGTTAGTAAGAAATCTGCTTAAACTGTCATTTGATTGTGTGATCTGCATGAATATCAGCAGAAATTTTTCATCTACTTTGTTCTTCCATCCCACTCCTCACTGATTATCACAGTAGCAGAACATGGGGACCGGGACTATGAGAATCGGTCAAGGATGCCAGGGCATGCTGGTGCTTGGAGAACCACAAGGACTAGCGTGCTCTGTCCACCCAATAGCTAGCTATTAAATAAAAGTTGAAATACAGTCTTGTAAGCTTTTAATCCTTGGGGGGAGGGGGCATTATTGAGGACATTAAGATGGCGCGGCGGGCCCTGAATAGCAGGGCATTCTGGAGCCTGTGGTTCACCAGCATGCTGGAGGAGCCTGTGGTTCTCCAAGAGCCAGCATTATTTGTTTAT
>WWET01001038.1:217385-239875 GCA_011038615.1 Limnodynastes dumerilii
CACACTTTCCAGACACAGGAAGAAAGCCCGCGATGACAGAAGAAAGTTCAGATGTCATCGCGGGACAGCCAGCAGAGGGTGAGTATTAGTAAATAGCCTGAACGTAGCTCAGAAGTTCAAAGAGAGCGAATTCGAACTTGCCTGAGCTACGTTCAGGCATTCTTAGTAAATAGAGCCCATAGTTCCACTTGATTCTCATGTCATTGGAATGATAATTGTGAGAAAAAAATTTAGTGTGTGTACCCTACTTTACACTGTTGCTTAATAGTGCATGCCAAAAAATTTAATACATTTATGTTTTCATACACAACTAAGTTTTTTATTTGGATTCAGGTTTCACATGGAAGTCAAAAATCATTCAACTTAATTTAATTTACTACACTAGCCATCACACAGCTGATTGGTCATAGGCATTTAAAGAGCTGTCAGTTAAAGGAAGGCCACACCCTTGATGAAGTCCTTCTTAGAAATACACTGGGTGGCCTTCTATATACTTTTGTTGTAGCCCATTGGTTTGCTGACCAGCAAGTTACATGCAGTTACATGGACACTTACAGTTTCTATAATTGAATTTTAAATTACAAGAATAATTAAATAAATATAAATACAAATATGTATACAATTATATTTTTTCTTATAATTATAATATAATTACACATGCTAGGACAATTGGGCTTGTTTTGGAATTTGTTTTTAAGATTTATCTTTGGCCTGCATGGATGAAGGCCTTTTTCTGACAAGTATATTAAAATGACTGAGTGATCCTCGTTTGTAAAAAAAATAAAATAAAAAATATGATTTATATGTGTGTGTGTGTGTATATGTGTGTGTCATTAGACTAGTCAACAAGTATTGTATATAAGTCAAATCATATCTAAATGCGTATATTGCATAAAAAGGTGAAGAAGCTCTTTGGCAGTTAGGTTTTCGGTTTTGGTACAATTTTATGCAGTAATATCCTGTTACAGTCATTAAATTATTTTATCTTGGAGTAACACATAAGCTGATTTTCATTATAAAGTGCCTTAAAATGCTTTGGTGCTTTAAAGTACTGGTTAATAATGAGATATGGATGCAACACAAACTTCTTCCTGATAGATAAGGTAGATAAAATACAGCAGAGGGTGACCTTCATGACAATTATCTAAGCACTGTCTAAGTTTGTCAGCAGTACTGTCACAAATAAATGACAGTGGGGATCTTCAAAGGTATGCTCCTATTAACTTAAGCATTATGATCTAAGTGTCTGACATTCATTTGTCACATTTGCTATTTAATTATCTGGATTGCTTTAACAGTCAGTGCAGCCGAATGATGCAACTGTGGTATTAGGGAACGACAGCTCTACAGAGTAACCCCCTTGTCTGCTGCCCACATTAGCCACTACCAACATATATATAAAAAAAAAATAGGTACATAATGCAGGTAAAGGTTACTCCAGGATGCTCATGTGAAATGAATTGTTTCAGCATTTGTATTTTAAACCATAACTTAATTCAAAAAAGTAATCTTACCAATCAGCTAGCAATGGTGGCAGTAATGTAACACAGAAATAAGCTATAAGGTTTAATATCACACTTTTTTGTATATAACTATTCTTAGTTGTTCGAGGTTTTGAGTTTAATTCTTGTGACTGCTAAACAGACAGAAATGACACCATTCTCACATAAAATTGTTGTTCTCAAAACATGAAAGACTTTTTTGTGCCCATTGTCTCTCGACATCACAGTATTGACTTTGAAAATAGAATAGAAATATTTTTTGCTACAGTTATTTAAAGTAAGTTTTACATAAGGCAAGAAAGGCATTTATGCATTTCATTTGTTTAATGTTACAGCCAGCATTTCAGTTTTGCTACTTTAATTAAATATGTCTTATGGCATGTAAGATCCTGTACAATCACTAGTAGCATTGTTTACTATTAAAAAAAAAATATTTCATTTACACCCAGCAGTTTTAAATATTACTTTCCTTTGGACTTTGATTGATACCAAATACACCAGTCTAATTGCTCTGCCATCTATTTACCAGTGAAACCCAGCATCAGCTGTCAGTATGATTTTTCTTCCTATAGTAACTTCCTAATCCAACAAGTCCAATTTAGTATAAAGCATTCTCTTCTTCTTCCATCCTTCAAGCACTGACCCCTCACCTCAAACCTCCCTAGTGTGAGAAACTCAACAATCTTGTTTGCTGTTGAGTCATCTTTCACACTGCTCTTTTTTTCATTTCACACGTTCAGGCTCCGTCTAAATCCTTCTGCCTTCACCTAAGAAGCAATTTTTGATTTTGCTTCTTGTCTCAAAAAATATAAAACTCCTGCTAAATAGTTTTCTTCCAACTGTCAAACTCCAATCTATGTTAGATGCTGTTGCTATGTATTCACTTTCATACGCCTCGGTTTTCAAAAGCCAACCCCCCCCCTCTTCTCTGTATTTTTTTTCTGCAGTGGTTAGTCTTCTCCCTTCAGGATTCAATTTCAAATCCTAGTTTCAGTGTGTGAAGCTTAATATCCCAAAGTAAATGCTTTTTCTGCCGTCATACACACTTTATGGAACATCTACCGTAGACTAACTTGAACAAACAAACTATTATTTTGACAAACTAACAGTGATGGGCTGTATTCAGAGATCCGTTTTCTTATTCACATATACAGATGACAAACGTGTCCTTTATGGGACAGTAATATTCTAGGGCAGAACGACTGCTGATGCTATTGGCTTACAAAAATAAAAATGCTACCTCATCAGTACATCAGTCTATGTCTAAAAGGTCCTATATTAAAGTTACGCAAAGTACTTCATGTGGGGCAAAAACCCTGCATGGCCTGGGGGAAAGTCGGGCTTAATATTGGTGGGTATCTTCTTCGTAAGTCTGAGCTATTTTTCAAAATGCAAAATGATACGTGTAGCTGAACCATGTTCAGAAGAAGTGCCCTTGTTCAGACCAGTGGTGAAGGACCAAAACTGACTACACCGCTGATGATAGTTTACTCAATCCCTTAGGTGAAATACTTTGTTATACACCCAAGAAAATGTTAAATACCTCATGTCAGAGGTAAAATTCATGAAACAACCATTTAGTAGCCAGTAACAGCTATAGACAGCCAAATCATTTCTAGAGTATTACAACCGTGCAGAATGAATTCATTTGCTTTGAAACCTAGATCTAATTCCTGCAGACAACTTTTGTCACTAAAATGTAATAAGTGCAGGTAGTCAAGAAATATTTTGTAAGATGTAAAGGCTGCACATGGAGTCACGACTGCCTGACAGTATTAGGTCACACACTCACGCTGTTGCTACCCACAGTTTCTGCATTTAGTATCATGCAATTTGTGCACTCCTTAAATACAGTGTATATTTCATACATTTGTGAAAATGGTGGATATGTGCTCTGAGAGGTAAAATTAGGTATAAGCTTTGTGCATTTGCATATAGGTAAGAATCAGGGGTGTTAGAACATAGTAAGGCTGCAGTTCCAGAGGTTGAATAGTATTTTGGCACCCACAAAAAATAAATGTGGCCCCCGCATTTTATGTGCTTCACTGTTCAAAATTTTTGCAGTAACTTTAGCTAAACATAGTAGTCCATCTACTGTAATCTTTTTAATAAGAAAAAGGGATTGTTATGTTGCCACTGTTTATATAATATGCATGCTCATGCTATCACAAGGTGCAAAGAACTTTGGACACGATTCTAATGAGCTTGATGTGCAGGACCTATTAATAGCAGCCATCGCACCTAATAGGTCCTGTTAAAATCACCAAATACAATTCAAATTTTTGTATCACCCACATCACACAGTAAACAGTGAGCGTGCAATGTGATTGATATTATATTTAAGGTGGTAAGCGCAGTCAGTTTCACACAATGGCCCGTGTTCAGAATACCAGATGTATAACATATACGTCCGGCGTTTAGCGATTTTTACTACTGCGCATGCATAGTAATTTTTTAACGTAATCTACGTATCTTTTTCTTACGTAGATTGCATAAACGTGGTCTGAAAAAATATACATGGATTACGATATTACGATATGTTATACGTCCGGTACTCTGAATACAGGCCTATATGGCCAAAGATGGCTAGTTTAAAAAGAAGAAGTAAAAATAAATAAAAAGAATAAAGAAATGCAGCCTGACTCTAGAGACATAATAAAACATAAATTCCCCCCCCCCCACTCAAAAAACCCCCCCCCCCCCGTATTAGTGCACTAGAGGTTTCAGTGAACCCAGGCTGCCATTAAATTCTTGAGCATGCTGGTGTATGTAGTACTCCAAGCACCAGCATGCCCATGGCTGCCAGGGCAAGCTGGCACGTGGGGAACCACACCCGCCAGCGTGCCCTGACACCAAGGGCCCACTGCGGTCTATAGTGTCCCCACAACATAAAAAATGTAAAAGCCGGCCCATTCTAATAAATTCATAAATAAATACATAATTATACATAATAAATGGCTGTACGCATATGATTAAGTAAAAAAATATATGTTATGCTATATAACTATGACTATTTTGCCCAGTGTAATTAAAACTAGCAATATTCTAACCATTCCTTAAAGTTACTATTAACATTTTATTTCAATTTCATTTTGGCTTCAGAGTCCGAAGGCAGATGGCAATTGGCATTGCAGTGGATATTTTGTTCCTTGGGACATTGCCTAGTGAATCAGGAGTGTGCAGGAAGTAGGCAGGCATTGGAGACATGCAGTTGTAATCACAATGACTTTCTGAGCTGTAAATTGCTGCGACTTTTGGAATTTACCATCATTCCCTCACATTTTGTTATTGTTCCAGTTAGAATTACTTCGGCATGTTTATTCATTTTATATACTATATGGAAATCTGTCACAATAGTAATGCAAACAAAATACATGCAAACATTCACAAAGCAATATGGCGGGTGATTTACAAGAATTACTGCTTAACCATTTTGGAAGCGACTGAATTTTCCGTTGCAAATAGCTTTGCATACATTAACTAACATTAACTAAAGGGTTTTATGGGTTTTTCAGATTTCTGTTTATATTCCTGTCACAAAGAGATGTACACAAAAGAAAACTGACACAATCATTCAGACTACCCTAGTAAGCTGTAACTGAATGTACATTACCACATTTTATAAACCAATTTCATGGTGTCCCAACAGTGGACCAATTAAATCAAATCCCTGAGGTATGAGTTTTGTTTATAATTTGCAAGCATATGTAGCCAAGTTTATCATGTTTCAGTGCATCATGGGAATTGAAAGATTGTGAGCTTTAATATGACTTATCTCCAAAACAAAGTGACATTAACAATTATACATCATTTGGTCACTTTAGCAGTATTATAAGCTAGGTACTGTTAAGTGTGTACATATAACCATGTGTTAACACTATGGGGTAGATCCTGAGCTACGTATGCTAGCGTATTTACGCTAGCTGGTTATGTAAAAATGTCAGGTAACTCTGAACGTACGTACCAGCATCGTATAAACAGCGTAACTACAAACGAAGGGGCGTGGCATCCATCCGACACCCACCCGGAATTACGCTTTGGAGGCGGGGTGAGGCATTTAAATCGTACGCTATGGGCGTGCTTAGGCGCTTATGTACGTGCAGCCTTTACGTACGTCGGTAGTTACACTTTGAAAAGTTAGGTAGGGTTTGGTAAGCGTAAAACAGCAAAAGTACATATGGTCGAGGGGAGTGCCTAGTAATTATGCTAGCGTAAATACGCTACTCCTTGAAACGTAATGGGAACGTAGGTTTGGATCTGGCCCTACATTATTTGTGTCTGCATTTACAGGTGAGTAATAGTACAATTATGTCATTTATTACCTTTATAAAGTGTAAGTTCTAGATTCCATAGTCCAGAGTTTACAAAACACTATTCATGACATGTTTAATATTTAATTGATGATAGGTTTAAATCAAATCAACATTATTATGAAAAATTATACAGCTGCAATATAATGGCAAAAGAAAGTAATGAAATTGTAATTTCTTAGTGGTGATCGGCTTATTTCTCTTAAACTTCTGTAGGAAAACATAAAAAAAAAAAATGCAAAGAATTTATTATAAGGACAAGAGCTAAGACTATCAGCTGAACACCAGGGAAAGGTTTGTAACTTTTCTGCAACTTGATATCAGATTAGAATTTAAAGCCAATTAAAATCTGTGGTGGCAAATCAGTGTTGTAAAGGTGACTACAAAGTTATTTCATGATAAGTGGAATATTTGCTCAAACAACTTATTAAAAGGGAAATACATCTGTCTGGAGGATTAAAAATGGTAAGATGTTTTCACTGTAAATTGCTTTGTTTTGGAGAAACTCAACATGTTTATCATCATCACAAGAGTTGAACTACAGTGCATAAGATCTGCAAAAACATTTGTACTTCTGTGACTTGCATTGAGGGTCAAAAAGGGTCTTTGGTCAGTAAAACATTAAGAATGGACAGGCCTATGGACTATGGGCCTGATCCAGAACTATGGGCGCCATAATTACGACGGCCGTATGCGTAAGATCGGCAGTTTTGCCGATCTGCGCATGCACCGGGCAGATGTTGCCTGGAGTAGCTAGGGAAACCCGTTCCTTAGGATCGGGCATCCCTAACAGTTGTATAGTTACAGTTGAGGGAACGTTCCTCGCCGCAACTACGCAACAGTTAGGCAAGGAAGGTGGGGGGAGGTAAGGTAATGAGGGCGGGTTACGCCGGCTGAAGTTAGGGTTGCATCGGCGTAGGTCTGGATCAGGCCCATGGTGTTGAGACCAATCAAATCGCTCAGGCACAATGTTGCATAATAGACACGCCTCCTTAAAAATAACAAAGGTCATTAACGTATCGGCGTAGTTCTGGATCAGGCCTTATGTTTCTATGTTATGTTTCTATGCAGTAGTCCATTCCTAAGACTGCAAAGATCACATACATTTAATGAGCTAACAGACCAAGCACTTTATATAGACATAATATTTATATGCGTGATAAAAATAATTATAGTTTTGCAATTATAGTCCTCTATTTAATGTAATACTTTAAAATCTTGCATAAAATTTGATTAAAGCTATGGTCACTGATGTCTAATTTTTTTTTTATCAATATGGTTGTGACATATGTATAAGTCATGGATATTGAATACCACAGCCACTTCAGAGGAAGTGTGATCAAAGAGATAAAATAATATTGCTTGTAAGTATATTATAAGGGCATTCCTCATTCCCATCACGATCACCAAAGCAGCATCTGACAGCCAGCCCAGATGATCAACTCATGAAGCCATTTCACATTTTGGCACAGTTCATCCCCAGATATCAGATGTTCTAATTAAATATAATTACTTTGCTTTTTAATTATGGATTTTTTTTAAGATTCATCAGAAATGCATAGGGGTTTGCTTTAACCTGCAAAAATTTCCCAGTTTGCAAACATGTTTGTGCATGTAAGCATGATACATTATCTATTGGTTTATACTATGCGTGTGATTGGATGGGTCTAGCCACAGGTGTGGAGTCTAGTGTTTCTTTGAGTCATTTTGTATCTAGCATATGTTTATGTGATAATCCTGTCCGCTAAGTGGCCTGGCAAACCAAAACTGTGCTAAGCCAAGGTATGTTTGCAGCTGCCATCAGTATAGGCCGTTCACCTGACCAGAGTGCAGACCTCACATGCACAATAAAATGCATAATATGAAAAGAAATATAGGTTTTCATACAGAGATCATTTTTCTCATTGCATATTTCACTAGTTCATGTTCACCTGAGGGTTTTTATTTATTATTTTATTTTAGTGTTACCCTCTCACTAGACTATAGACCACTTATATCACTAGCACAATATTGTAAAGAAGTTTTAAAGCCCCAATTTGTTACAACAGTGGATTATGGATATATGGATATAGTCACAGTAATAAAGTATAAACCAGCTATTCATACAATTTTTGAAAAATAATACAAACATTGCTGTACTAATAAGACAGTTGTGCGGCATTGTATTATAAGACTGGATCCATACTTAGAGGGATATCTATGATTGAAAAACACCTCCTCTTGGTAAGCAGCACTTGTGCAAACCATGAGATATTAGATTAATAGGTAGATGTTCCAATAGCGGGGCAAAACATAGATTTATGGACCATCCCCATATTACGTGAGGCTGGTGCAAAAGTCTTAAGGGGGTATGGGTCCCCAGAAAGAATGGCCCTATTTCGATAATGCCGTTTTCTCCCAGCCAGTTTCGAACTGGCTGGGATTTCGATTGCATATGCCTCGATGAGGCATAGCAATGATTTCTATGCTTTGATGAGGCCTAGCAATCGATCCACGGAGCACCGAATTTTCAATGCTCCCAAAGGTAAGGCAAAAAACTACCCCAACTGTTTCCCTAATTCTAACCCCAACCCTCCCCTCCATTACCCTAACCCTCCCTTCCCCGCAGCCTAACCCTAACCCTCCTTTCCCTGCAGCCTGACCCTGACGCACCATCTCCCGCAGCCCCTACCTCCCCTGCAGCCTGGCCCTAACCCTCCCTGTCCTGCAGCCTGACCCTAGCCCTCCCTCCCTCCCCTGCAGCCTGACCCTAAACCTGAAGAGGTTACTCACCTTTGCTGTGGTCCGGGTCCTGCGGTAGCGGTGGCGGTGTTTCCAAAATGGAATAGGTGAGTATGCCGATCGGCATACTCACCCATTCTGAAAAAAAATTTCTAAACTAAAAGGGTTTACGAAATAGGGACATCCGAAAGGGGAACTTTTGGATGTCCCTATTTCGGAAATCAGACTTTCTATCCAGGGACTGCAACCAGTCTTAAGGTAGGCATGAGTTATCGTAACTCCATTGTATGGAGGTCTGGATCTGGTCCATAATGCTCAACTGTAATATTTTGTGTGCCAAAAATTGTATGTCACAACAAATCTAATAAGAACTACCTGCATTAAAATAAATAAACCAGCTATTTCAGAAAGATTGTTCATTTCAGACATTTGACCTTTGATGTTTAATATAAAATGCTGGCTTCACTGCTCCCTGAAGTAGTGCAATTGTGTTTGATGCACACATGAAAGAGCACATGTAAGTGTCAATTGGTGTTCCATGCTTCATTTGTTACCATTATAAGCACAGCCACCACATTCTATGGCCTTTGTTGGATCAATATTTATCTGGTACAATTCTACAGCCAAATCAAGTTAAGTATTATTAGCCCAAAATACCTACATTTCAAAGCAATTACACGGGAATTAAGGTGATGCACCTCAACTCATCATGCGTGGTATATTCTCAGCAGATCTTAGAACACTGTAAATCCCTTCATGTCATGTTTATTGTTTTTTATCGATGTAGACAGTAAGAATATAATGTAGAACACAGAAAAATACCCCAAAACGTTTTATTGTGCAGCTGTGAACAAGGCTGCCCATAGGAATCATGAACGCCTCAACAAAACTCCTAAAGCCCCGTGGTATTTCATTGACCTGATTATGCCCCCTGACATTGTCCATTTGCTCCTCCTCCATGGGCAGCCTTGGTGGTGAGATATATATACATTATTGAGTGCTGGCTGTGTGCTGCTTATGCATACTTGTTGGGCTAGTTATCTTTGAGCCTTGCACCAATTGCTGATTTTTGATATAGGAGTGCTTGTCCCACAAGTTTATTTTATATATATATATATATATATATATATATATATATATATATGTACATATATATAAAAATTGCAGGAAGTCGGCACTCAAATATGCATGAAACTAAAATGACAACATACTTCTGTGCCCCGTCAGTGAGCACCCCAGAAAGGAGACCACCCCATATAGATCCAAGGACTGGCACTCAAAGATAAATACAAACATCGGAGCTAACATACGATGTTTGTATTTATCTTTGAGTGCCAGTCCTTGGATATAGATATATATATATATATACACACTAAACCCTTGCTAATGCACAGCTGGACAGCCTTAACCTTAATAAGTACTGCACAGGAATCAGAAGACAAAAGCTCATTGTAGACTGCACTGTAAAATCTAAATTGGCTGGCGACAAAAGCTGGGTGTTACACTGTCTCTCAATATGTACAACTGACACTAAGCCCAGAACCCCCCCAGGGTGTGATCACAAGATAACAAAATATGACAGGGATAAAAAGTTAGATTGAAACATCAACCTTGGCCAAATATACAAATGTGGCACAAAAAAGGATAAATCAGGCTGTTCTGTTTAGCTACTCTCATGCATGATCTGGACAGACTCTCGCTGCCTCAGTCTTCCAAATGAAAACTGCTGCGTTTGTCTCCACCTCCCCTGTGTTCGGAGTGTGTTTGGGGTGGGTGTGTGGCGCTGAATATTAAGTGTTGCTAGGACAGTGCTGCAGTGAAATGCGATGACTGACTGAGGAATGTCACCGACAAGCTAATTAATGAGACCCCATGCCACCATTCTGCAGGACTGTCTTGTCAGCCTTTAGTGAAGGAAACACAAAGGGTTAATGTGTTTTCTAGGTGACCTTGTGACAAAACCAGTATGGGGCAGAAGAGGAAGGGACCAATTTATTACTATACAAAAGGCAGTGACAATTATTAGCCATTCGACTTACAAAACCTCTGTAATCCATCATGCCCCAGTCAGATACGTCTTGCTCTAATGTTTAATGCAATGTTAATGCTCCCTCATCACCACTACCCACCAAACGGCTGGTGGATTGACAGACGCATTGCTACACTTCTGTGACATGTGCGGCAGGTTCCACAAGGGTATTCCAGAGCTTCACAACAAGGGAGCAGAAGGTGCTGGTGCAATATGTCAAAAATTAATTATCTTCCAAAGTCAATACAATTCCACACTGCTTTTTCAACAAGATTTTGCAAGTCCACATTGTGTTAAGTAATGTGACTGCAATGCTAAAGATTGCTTCGTTCATTGTCTGCAGACACTCTGCTAAGGGGACAACAAGAATTACGTGAAGAGGGTAAATGTATTTACCTACTTGACTTCATTTATGTTTTTTTCCAGTATGAAATATAACCTTATAAACGTTTCATTCTAAAACTACGCTTTTACATTCATTTCGCCACTAAAGACTTCAATAAGGCATTTGATAGAAGGTGAAATAAATGTGTCATTATGACTTTGTCCTCTAATAGCTGGTACCGGCAATGAGACATACATTCTCGCAGTACATTTTTTTCCCATCAGTATCTAAAAAGTTCACTTACTTTATAAGATATATAAAAATTGCATTAAACTTGCAGTGCATTTATCATTAGATTTCATTTATGAACCAGAGTAATAATGAGTAATTTATGTCACGTGACGTACTAGCCAACAACATCATCATACATTTCAGTTATACGGCTCACCCTATATTGTTTGTATGATTAATATACAAGAGCCGGCCCTGTAAATTTAATGGAAATCAGGTTGTGTCTTTTCCAGTGGATTTTTGGCACTGTAGCATTCACCATTTTGCCAAACAGACCAATACTGTATCAGGTATGGCCACAGCTGCATATAAAAGAACAGTCAGCACATAGGAGATACTTTACCACTTTAGACTGAATCAAGAGAAAATGACCAACCTTCACTGTGGAGTCAGAGCAAATGTGTTAAAGGGTGAAGTCATGCTGCAGCAGATCCACATCCATAGCTATCAGACAGAACTAATTAGTGACCTCACATGGCAGAGAGACTAATATAAACCTACAGCTTATTCTCCCTGGACTTAAGCTGATAGCATAGGTCTCTTTTGTGCTGCTTGGAATAGGAAGCTGCAAATCTCAGACATCATTAAAAGAGCTGAAGACATTGCAAGTCAATGGAACAGTAAATGGCACAGTATTTTGCAAAGAATATATGCCATCCCCTTGTGGAAATTCTAGGAAATAACAGTTAAATGCTCTATAAAACTTAGGCCGATGGGATCGATATGGAATGAAAGTAACCTCTTTAGGAACCAACATGTGAATAAACTATTGTATGAGACTACATTTACAATGTATGATAGAACCTAGGCTGACACAGGACGTGTAAACTGAAGGTGTCTTATTAAGGCATATTAAATGCTTGTCCACATTGCCTTACAGAAACAAGAAGCAATTTGTATTACTACTATGACACAGCAATTGGTATTTATAATTCACCTATTTCTGCAATGCATATTGATTTTAATGATGATTGTAGTAATAATAATGATTTATCTACATCTGTGGTAGGTCGTTGATGTTACCTCTGCACATGGGCCTGTGATCACTCCAAGCAGCAAACATGTCGCTCACTTTCATGCAAGTAATGCTTTTTGAACCCTGTAGATCATACCCATCATTGCATATGAACTGGATACTGGAGCCAAGTCTATCAGGAATAACAAACAAATGTTAAAAAAAAAACCTGGGAATTAAAGGTAATGTAACAAAACAGGCAATGAAATAATGTCAGTAACCCCAGATGGGCTGTCGTTTATATCATGACACTTTTTTCTATATTACAACTTGCAACTTGGCAGATAATCTGCCACCATTCATTATTAAGTAACTAGAAAGCAGTCTCTAAAATTGTTCTTGAAAAATCTGTAATCAATTCAAGATGATACACAGAGACCCCATGCAACTGTGTTATGTTAGGCTCGTGCAAGTTGAAAAGATTTCCAACAAAAGATTTATTTACAGATTAGTGTGTACTAAACAACAATAATAATAACATGCCTTTAATCTATTCGCCCTCCAATACCCTGACCAAATTAGCCTCTACCACCTCTGATGGGAAGCTACTATTGGAATGAACTCAAAACATTGATTTTGTGCTCCACCTGATAACATTTCAGAACCCAATCTTAAATGCTGAAGAGAAGTTTGATAAATATCGACTCCTCTCTCTCGCTCTCATTCTATAAAAGCAGCATAATGTACAATATTGATATCCAGTATTTCCCAGAAGCTTCATGATTTATTGTATTATCACTGTCATTACAAATCTTCTAGATGATTCCGTATCCAAGGAATGAAGAAAAGCATTGCAATGTATCTCATAGTCCCATATGTCAGCAAAATTCATTCATTGTAATAACAGGTTTCCATTTAGGTTAAAGGTTACACAGTTAGCATTTCAGAGCAGGGCAACAAATGCATGAATTATTATTTTATTAGATTGAATATAATTCGTTTTTTTAGCTATAATAAAAAAAATTCACCAGTATATTAACAATATTACAACTTTGTATGTGTTAATTAGGATACATGTGTCCCAGCTCACATAAAAATATATAGATCTCTCTCCTCATACTGTGGAAAACTGATAACAAATCATTGCTGTAATATGTGCATGGTATTTGAGGAGAATGCAATGATTTATGAACTTAGAAAAATGAATTACAGATTGAAAAATACTGTGTTTCACCAGAAATATATTGCTTTGAAAATCCATTGATTTTCATGAATCTTGATTTATTGTGAAGTAATAATTAGCTGAACAATTGCAAAAGATCGCTAACAAATAATTATTTAGAAGGCCAAAGAAACAATACAAAACAATTCATTGCAAAGTGCTTCTGGATGCTGGTCCGGATACGTAGTTTTCATCTTACATAAGTTGTTTTAAGAATTGAGTTACTACGCATGAGTAGTAGCTTACTTACGTTATCTTCGTACCATTTCTGTACTTGCGCTTACGCAATCTACGAACAGAAATGGTACGTAAATAGCGCAAATAAGCTACTATGCAAGCGTAGTAGCTCAATTCTTAAAACAACGTACATAAGATGAAAACTACGTAACTGTGAATCTGGACTGCTAATTGCATAATCTACTCTCTTTAGTCACTGTTTAACAGAAGAATTGAAACACTTCAATTTTGTTTATGCACCTTGTTAAATCCCCCTTATAGGCTTACTACTAATGACATTAATGTTTATTTAAAAAAAAAAAAAGCTTGTAAAATGATTAGGATGTCTAGTGGATTTAATTAAAAAAAAACAATAAAAGTGAAAAAATAATAATAATCCCTGTACAGAATAGCTATTGCAAACATAGAAGTATACACATATATGCTAATATGTGTGAAACAATGATTTTCTGTATTTGTAGCAGGATGTTTATGAACAAGATTTCAAGTTTGACTACACTGTGGTCTCCATCTACTGTAGGAAGGAAGCAAAAGGAACGAAGAAAGCAGGAAAAGGGAGGGGCCTCTCACCTGAAGTCAGAACCTATTCTTTTTCCATGTTCCGGGGTTCCTGGGTCGGGACACAAATGGTGTCCTTGGTAAACACCCACCTGAGTTACTATAATGCAAAAGAGAGAGCATACACAGAAAGAAATGACTCCACACACAGCTAATTACAATAGTGACACTGCTATATAAAGTAAATGCATAACAATATATTAACTAACACTTTTATACATTTCAGTTTTCATATGGTTTGCTAGTAAACAAACTTACAGAATGACCCATGATTCCTGTCTAATTCCCCACTCCCACCTTAACATATATACATATTAAAATGCCAGAAATACAGTCTTATTGTCTAGCAATCATAGATAAATAATGACTAAGCTTAAACACCATCAAGATGTGTTACGCATGTCATGACCACCATTCAGCTTAGGAGAAACCAATGAAGGAAGGAAGAAGTGGGCTAGGCTTGGCAGACATGTGTGGGTCCATGCATTTGTCACAAAAACCTTCATAATACGCTTCCGTATGACAGATTTATACCTAAAATAGGAGGTTTTCTCCAGCTTTCTTGAGTCATTTTTGATTAAGGAATCACTTGTAGACTTGAAATGGGATTGAGATGCAATTCCTTAATTTTAGCAGAGATGACCTTGTAATGATGTTCTGTTAGAGATTTATGGTGGTCTTCAGTGAATAGGCATTTTTAACCAGCGAAGATCATGGAATACCTACTACTCAATGTCACATACACACAGGCACATACATACAAACACCACCAGCGCAGTTGAAGAATATAGTACGTGGATATGTGTCCTGTTTGTTTCCCTTGTTTGGAAACAATACCTGATTTTTTTCCCCTAATACCTTCATGGATATGTGGTATGAGCAACACTGCAAATGGCTTCTAATCTACAATATACTAACCGGGATATAATATTTTCCTGTACTGATCCAGTGTTCTTTATAATATTACAGCCACTAGATATCACCCAATTTATTAAGCCAACATCTCAGGACTGAGTAGAACATGCTGCTACTCAGCCACAGTTCAATCAAGGAATATGGCCTGGAAAACCAAATGGAAACATTCAAGAATTCCCAGAACACACAAAGGCTGTGTTTAGGAGCCAGCTTGAATGTCATCCATGCATTACAGGCACACTATACACCAGTTGACTTTACAATTATTGCTTTCCCAAACAACCTCAGCAGGTCATGCCTGTAATGAATAAGTTTCATAGTGGCATCACATAATATAAAAGCAATCAAGCAAGAATTTCTTATCACAATTTGGTTTCCTGGTGAGGATAATACCAAACGCTATGTTTACACAGTAGACTAGAATATTTTCAACAAATATATACTTAAATGTAGGCATTGCCTATATATTTTTAATTCTATGAATATGATAACATGCAAAAAAAATAAAAATATCATGTAAAGTGATCACTTCAAGAGACAGGGACAACATACATTTTCCTTGATGTTTATTAAACATATTTTTGACTTCTTAATAAAACGGGTTTGGCATTATATTTTTTTTTTTCATCTTATTCAAGACCTGAGACTGGATCCAGACTTCTGTTCCCTATGAGCGCAGCGACATCAGGGGTCCAATATCGGACCGCCTTGTATCCAGCCTTCCATGAGAGTGCTGAGGTAGCAACATGCACGGATTTCTGATCCCTGACCCTTACCTTAACTTTTCTGATCCGTACTGTACTTACGCTTATACGATAAAATTGAAATAGTTTCCCCCTCCCTCTTGTGCCTACTTTTACTCCACCATCAGATTGGAATAAAATTTTATTTGCGCAGATGCGTTACGATAGCGGCACTGACAGAGTGCATAAAGTGGGCGTCTTATAATTTTAGCGATTGGAAAACTCCCCCTTTCAGAAGTCTCGATCTGGTCCATGACTACTGGAGTAACAATGGAGGATGAACCAGTTATGAGGGTGAGATGGAGTTTGAAAGAAATATGAGAGCGCTATGGAGACGTTGTGAGTACATTGTAACAGGTGTGGGAAGTTGCATTTCAGAGGAAGGGACAGTTTAGAAAGTATTTAGTAAAAGTGTGCAGCCAGCAAAGCAGGGGAATTAGACAATGGAGAGTGCGGAACCGTAACGTGAGGGAGAAAATGTCCAAAACAAGGTAAAATCATGAATACATTCAGATTCAAGAATACAATGGTACAAGCATGCTGTGGGTAAAGGCAAAGAATACAAAACTAATATTTAGTAAAGATTAGGTTAAGAGAGAGGTGAACTCTACTAGTTATATGTACATGTTATTATATTCCTATAGTATATGCCATAGTTTTGCACACATTTAAGATAAGTTACTTACACAACATATCTATCTATCTATCTAATCTATCTTTCTGTCTGTCCCGATACTTCATTCATGTTTCCATTTTTAAATAAATGTACCACATAAATGTCACTACAGTCATAACTTGGAAGGCAACAGGAGTTTGTCTTGGAATGAGGCAACTTACTATTACAGAGCATATACTAGGCTCAGTTCTATTCTATCTATGCAAACGCCATAGTAAAGAAGTGCATGCTAAAGCAGATAGTCACCTGGCTAACAGAGTGAGGTGGCATCAGAGACCCACATGGGAGAAATGTGTCACTATTAAAAGACATTTGGCAATTTAATAATGTTCTTCAACTGAAGAGTGGAAGAAAACAAAAAAAGGATTGTCGTTAGTGAGCAAGACCTTTACGCTGGTTTGGTAAAAAAATTAAATAAAGAAGAAAAAGATGCAGGTATTGTGGCTCCCTCTGTGAATGAAAGTGGAACCAACAAATGGTCAAAATGAATAGTACAAGGAGATGTAAAATGTTTAATAACAAAAACCATCAGCTCAGTTTTTTGTCATTGGTTTTTCTTTTTGCATGACACAAGTTATAAGCATGTTCATTCACATGGGTGGCTGGGTGATCAACAGAGGAGATGAATTGTTAATGTCGCCAGTACAAAGGACAAATTTCGTAGCCTTAACATTCGTCCCATTTGGCCTTACAGCACAGATGTATTTTCTAGAAGTTGGGAAAATGATAACAACTTTGTATCACAGGTCAGCAATTAGATGCACAAAACAAAGAAAGGACTGTGCGTTGTAACTACTGGAAAATAAAAGCAGATTTAGAGATTCATTGAGGTACTGCAGTTCTGGAATGGAGCAATACCCATTATTACAGAAAGGCAAACACAAACAGCTATTCAGTTCAAGCGTATTGTTATCCTGTAACCTTTGTTGCTCCTGATACTGGAATATAAATAACTATGGGCCCCTTTGAACTTTCATAGAGTCATTTCTCAATTTCCAGGAAAGATCCACACTAACACTTAAATTGAAAGGTGCCGGTTTATATACAGGTCAGAACCTTGCCCTTAGAAACATCTGCTGAATGGTAATAACACAAGTAGACCTTTCTGTCCGCTTATTATAGTTGTAAACAGCTTGAGTCTGACAAGTCTTAGTGAATGGACCAGGATACTATGTATTCTACATCTTTCTTCAGGAACTACAGTCGCTGTGAGCCCAGTCGATTGAGAAATTGACAATATTCATCCATAATTCCTTGTTTATTGTAGACCATCACATGTACCTCATAGTATCTTTACCGATACAATTTTAGGATACATTAACTAGCAATCATTCCGCTCATTTCTAATACTATTCTCTGATAGAACTACATCCAAAATGGACATTTTGAACACATGTGAAAATGTTGGTCATTGCATCTTCAGAGGTAACAAAAAATAAAAATAATACAATGATATGAGGTGTGTCAGCATGAAATACATTGTAATAAGAAAATAAATAAAACGCTCATACAGAGGAGGTGACAGTTTTTACTATTTAGTATACATTTGAAATTTTGCCCTAGATTTCTTGTATTCTGTAGGCTTTATTTTGTTATTGCCCCTACAGTTCTATTTTATGCGTTGAAGTACATGCATTGTAGGTTTAATTAGGCAGTTTAAATACAAAACAGGATGTAAAATCAGGTACACATATCACCTAACACACAACTGCACCACAATGAAGGGTACATATACAGTTTGGAGCCCTCCCTAGCGTCTTATCTTACATCAGCGAAACAGATTTATATGTTGTGGGCAAAGGCTGAGGTTTTATGCAGTAAATAGGCATAAACAAGTTCAATACTGAAAATCTTTTGTATACATTCCATCGTGTTCAATGCCATGTCCTTTCAGAGGAAATGAACATACGACTGATTAAGATTTATATAACTATGCTTGTTTGCATAACATGTTTCGAAGTAAAATAACAGAGAGGAAAACGATATTGAAGAGATATAAGACTGGATTTCTGTTAAAGAGCCACAAAGCAACCTATACATAGTTCTAATTAATAACTATATTGTAGTGGGTTTAACTTCCTAAAGCTGCAGTAGATGGAGAGAAATTAGGTGCAGCTTTGAATCTCAAAGACTGACGAGAGACGGAAAAGAGAAGCTGGAAACATCCGTCAGGTGCTGCCGTGTTGCTACGGCAACTGGTCCAGCATACAGTGGCTTGTATTCACGGGAGTGGGTCTGCCTGGCACCTCTTTCCCATCCATCACTCAAGGGGTTAACCCTTAACCAGTCGGCTCCCAAACCATTCACTATGAACAAGTGTGGAAAAGCTCTGGGCAATTATTTGTATCTCATAGCAGCATTCACACAACGGAAGGGAGAAGAGTCTTAAATCTCTGTGTACACAGCAAGCATTGTGAAATGTGTGTCTTTCAGAACCAGTCTTATACATGTCTATACATTCCTGCAAAGCAATACAATAATCTGCACAGTAGAGAGGTTTCTAGTAAACGAGGTATCTCAGGAACTTGGAGCTGTAAATGCATTTGCCTACACGCTCTAATGAGGTCTGGAACAGTCCATGACATTAGAAGATTCATCGCTGCCTATTGTGCTGTGTGTGCTATGTGCTACACTCTCCAGGTTAGAGGTCTTACCTTGACTGGAGACTTGATCTGATTCCCAGACTAGAACCTTTTGAAATATCCTCACCTAGCAACTCACCTAGTCCTGGAACAAATAGAAACTCTAGAGGATTTGTGGCTGACCTTTCCAAGATAAGACACGCAAATAAAGCACAGTGTCCTTTACACAGGGATATAACTGGTTTTTGTCTACCCAACAAAATCCACTATGCAGCACAGGGCAGAGAATTAGCAGCTTTAAAAGAGCAGGTGCAGTAACACAACCTAAAAGCTTGTATAAACAAGACAAAATGAGCGTGCATGCATCTGCAGGTACCCCATCACGACCCTCCTCATAGACATATTTACACACTCTGCTTGAGATGTAGCCCTCCAAAACATAGTAGGTTAAACTCTACATATGTGTCTCTTTAATAAAATCTATTTAACTAAACTTTTCACGTCACTCACATCAATAGGTTCAACTCTCATACTACACTCAAGACCTATTTTTGGAGGCAGGGTGACATCTAAACATATACAAGTACACAAAAATATACTGAAACTTAAACCAAAAACATTTCTAGCTTAAGCTAAGCTGAGCTGACCATGACCAATTTGGTGCTTTAGGCAAGATTTTAGCTGTTGAAGCCTATCCCTTCACCATGGAAACAATGGTGCCCTAGACATCCGCCTGTATAGCCTATGCCCAGAGCTAGCATTGCACATTTAAGGTCAATATAATTGTGTAAACAATTTCAGCTGCACTACATGCTGCACAATTTATAATTCCCCTCCTGCATATCCAAGCCCAGAACTGAAGAATTGTTATCCCTAACGAGAAATGTCAGACAAATATGTTGCTTCCTCACTTTTTTATCTTAGTTCTAAGATGGGAAATTATAAAAACTGTTACAGGAAATCTTTCTGTCTCATTGATTGTGTCTCTGAGCCCTATCTGTTATATTCATGGTTGCCTACTTTTGCAAATGAATATCAGGGAGATTGTGAGAGCACTATCAAGGTGCTGCACCAAAGGGGTGTGTCCTATAGCGCCAAAGAGGTGTGTCCTGTGAATAGCTCCACCCATAGGTGTATCTAGCACTGCCAGGAAAACTATTTTACAATAAAGATGTCAGTATTTATTGATTATTAAATTGTAAGTGAATACTTTCATTACTATCTTTATAGAAAAGCTAAAAGCTGATTAACAAGATTCTATCATTACATCTTGGCCTCCATGAAATTGGTCATCTCCATAGACCTCAATGGATGTAATTAGAATCAGGGAGGATACCAAACACTTCAGGGAATCAGGGAGATCACCCAATCTTCTGGGAGTCTCCCTGATATTCAGGGAGAGTTGGCAACTATGGTTATATTATGTTAAAGAATGTGCAAAATGTGTTTTTTGTTGCATTTTTAAAGGGAAAACAAGGCAAAGCATTCCCCTGCCCCTCCCGCTTTCCACAGTAAGGAGACAATGCACAGTAAAAGGAGAGCCATTAAATCAATGTTGAGTATGCAGGATGTATGATCTGGTTATGGGAATGCATGAAGGTGTAGTAATTGGTAGTGAACACTTACACACTGATGTCTTCTGATTGCTGTCCTTATTAGGGAGAAGCTTGACTCCTCTAGATTTCATCTCCATTTGCTTTTTCACTAGAAGGATTTTGACAACATAAGTGTGAGGGCCAAAGCATATAAATCAATGTACATTTATATATGTACATAAAATGATTTGACAAGAAATGAATTTAACATACACAAAGTCCAATATTATGAAAATTATAGATGTGCTTCCTGGTAAATACATGAACTAAAACAGCAGAGAGGCTCTGAAAGCATTTGGATCATTATAATACACAATATATGAATGTAGTGTTACAGTAATATTAAGTAATAGATTACCAAACATACAATTGATATAGTTTGATAGTTATCCAATTTTAATGTAGCTTGAACTATAAATAAATGAGAGAGAAAAACCTCAGGACAAATTGAAAGTGAAACCATTATTGCACGTGTAATTATTATAAGAAGGGGAACACATTTGTTAGTCTTCTCCAATAAGTTATGTTATACTTTACTTAAAATATGTACACTCTTTGTACAGGCCACACTGCACATATCCCTTGGCAGTTAGGGTATATTGCACTGAGCATATTGTACCCAGCCAAAGGTTATTAAAGAAGCCAGACAGTTACCTAAAGGACATAACATCATTGGAAACATGCCTGTGATGTCCCAGAGCTAGTCTTCAAATGGTACTAGCCTGGGGCCACCATCATCTGCCACATTGTTATTTGTAGCAATAAAGAACCATGTTAGCCAGTGGTCCAGGATGTAAAGCAAATACAATTTATTGTTATACACATGTTCCATAAGGTCAGATCAGCAACATCTACTTAATGAGTTAAATCATTTATACACAATAGGCCTGATCCAGAGTTACGATGTTGCGCTTTGCGTACCAATGCACAGTGTAACATCTATGCACTCCTCCTGACACTCCCCCGGTCCTGGTGTAGTTACACTCTGTTACGCCGGCTAAAGGCTATCCTAACTTCAGCCGGCGTAACAGGGTGTAATTACGCCGGGACCGGAGCGTAAGTTAGAACCCTGCCCTCCCCCCACCTACCTTCCCTAACTGTAGCGTAATTACAGCGTTCGTACCGTAACTACTCTACAGTTAGGGACGTCACATCCTGACTAAAGAAATTCCCTAACTACGCCGGGCAACATCTGCCCAGCGCATGCACAGATTGGCTAAACAGACGATCTTACGCATACGCCCACCGTAACTACGGCGGCGGACATTGGGGTAGATCCAGAACTACGTGTGTGCGTACGTATTTTAGCGGTGCGTATTTACGTACACGTAAGGTCAATACACTCCCCACGGCACACCCCTTACACGGACGTATTTTC
Organism: Limnodynastes dumerilii; assembly: GCA_011038615.1. Taxonomy (NCBI): domain Eukaryota; kingdom Metazoa; phylum Chordata; class Amphibia; order Anura; family Limnodynastidae; genus Limnodynastes; species Limnodynastes dumerilii. The sequence continues at coordinate 239,425 of WWET01001038.1, forward strand.
TCAAATTACGCGACCCAAACCCTACCTTAACTTTTCTTAACGTAACAGAATACGTCCGCTAACGGGCGTACAGACTACGCGAACGTACGCAGCTTAGCACGCCCATACTGTACACTTTAAATACCACCCCCTCAAAGCTGCGACGTCTCCGCCAAACGTAAATTCGCGGAAATGCGTAGTTCTGGATCTGCTTAAGAACTTAAGAACGTTTAACGTATGCACTGCACGCGTATGCAGGCATACCTAAGTTACGCACAAGTGTGGGTCCCCGTCGAGATCGGCCCTATTTCGATAGAACGCAGTGCTCCGAGGTACAGGTTTCTAACCCCTAACCCTCTCCCTAATCCTTACTCTAACCCTCCCCTTCTATTACCCTAACCCTAAGTCTCCCTTCCCCACAGCCTGACCCTAACCCCCCCTTTCCTGCACCCTAAGCATGCGTCTCCTCTTC
>WWET01001038.1:242652-258397 GCA_011038615.1 Limnodynastes dumerilii
CTATTTTCCCTCTTATTCCTGAAAACTGGACCTGGCCTATTAAACCTTTTTTTCCCTCTTATTCCTGAAATCTGGACCTGGTCTATACATCCTTTTTTCCCTCTTATTCCTAAAATCGGGACCTGGTCTATACATCCTTTTTTTCCCTCTTATTCCTAAAATCTGGACCTGGTCTATACATCCTTTTTTCCCTCTTATTTCTAAAATCTGGACCTGGTCTATATTTTCCCTCTTATTTCTAAAATCTGGCCCTGGTCTATACATCCTTTTTTCCCTCTTATTTCTAAAATCTGGACCTGGTCTATACATCCTTTTTTCCCTCTTATTCCTAAAATCTGGACCTGGTCTATACATAGGACATCAATTGTACTTGCTTTCTTTTCCTTCACTTTTAACTGCAAGCAGCAACTAAATTGCTCACAACTTTAACTGAGCACATTTAAATACCTAATGAACAAAAACCAAGAAAAACAACCAAAAAAACCATTTAAACGTAACCCCCAAGGCAGCTGAAGATTACATATCAAGGGTCATAAATCTCTTTAAGAAACACTGTTCAGTTGTATCTTACAGAACCTGCAATCAGGAGGTATCAGTGAGAATCTTACAAAAGGTACAAGACATAGGACCGGAGCTGATATAGACAATAGAATGCGTAAATCAGCTGTCATTCACTAACTGTGCATGATTAGAATCCTGGGCTATGCGCTGGATATTGTTTCCGTACGTTCTGGGGCATGCAAGACTTATGTGCATACTTTATACGTACAGTGGGCTGACAATCTGGGATTAGCTCTTACATACAACCGTCTTGTCTGCACGTTTAACCTTACATGCGGACAAGATAAGTTAGGGTTCAATACAATCAGTGGGGGGGTGACCTTTAATTTTTATTAGTCAATGAATTTTTATTCTGTTGCTTCACATGTATTTATTATCATTCTTCATCATTAAGACATGGTTGATAGAATATATTCAGTTTGCCCTGTTTTGTTATATAATGAACCATTTTTACTGTAGGTGTTTGCACCAAGTGAGTCTCAGTGACTGCGCTTGACTATTTTCTTATTTAAAGCATTGCCCTATAATCCATTTTTCTCAGCATTTGCCAACAAAGCAACAAGACTCCTAGGCTGCAAATTCTCTGCTATTACAGTTTTTACAATGCAGCAAAGTGGTAAAGTGGCTGAAATTGTATTCTTTGTCCCTCTGTTAATGTTCCAAGCCCACCGTAGGAAAGTATAAGGACTGTCATTGTACTAAGCTGTAGCATGCAGTCGACCAGTTAGTTTATCAGCAGTGGCCATGTAAAAAGCATCAACCAATAAAACATCCACCCTGTTGATCCGCCAATAAGATTTTCTAATGAGAGTGCTGTGGGTTTAACAAATGCACAGTGTCAGGAGACTCCCTGCAGCAAAATTTAATACCTTGAAAGCATAACAAGGGCTGAAAAATATATTAAAATCTGAATCATTACTGATGTAAAGGACACACAGGGGATATTAGAATTGTTATGGTGCAGATTGTGCTACCAGCGGCAATAAGGAGGAAAAAATTATGTTGTAACAATACCTTACTAATTCTCACAAATGAAATCATTCATCTATAATTTATGGGGCAAACATTTTATCTCATTAAACAAAAATTAGTTCAAGGCAAATAAGAACAAAAATGTATAGTTAAGAGAATTCTTTCCTTTATTAGCTCACACGGATGTGATATAAGCATTAAAGCCTCTGAGTCACTGATTTGCACCCACCTTAAACAAGTCATGACATTAGGCTCTGCTTCCAATATATGCAGCTAATCTCAGGCAAGAAAGAGCTATGGTAACATTTCAGGAGGGCATTTTAATACAGAAGCATTTCCAGTTGGTGGTAAGACAAGGATTTATTTTTTTTATATGGGATTATTTGCACTGGTTTTAGAGAAATATCAAGTTGTGGATTTTGCATAAATTGCCAGAGGTGTTTAAGGAATTTCTCATGAGCTTGTTTTACACTATCTCCATACGGCTTAGGCCACACACGTGAAGTTTAATGAAAGTGTCTGGAAAATAAAGGACACTGGGCCTGAACCAAACTTATTACTGTCAGGCAATACACGCATGCGGCATGCATAAATCTGGTTGTGGAAACGCACTGCGCATGCAAGCAGCAGATGTTACTCATCCAGACCTAACTCCGTACGACAGAGCGTCACATCCCTACGCAAGCCAAAAATACGCATTGTGGGTGGGAGGAGGCATTTCAATTGTACAGTGTGTGCTGGGTTAGGCACTTATGTATGACAAGGCATTAGGCACGCACAGAGATACGCAAGGAGAAGGTAAGGTCCTGAACACATAAGACAGCTAAGTTACGTAAGTACAAAAAACAACCTTAAGTCTGGATCAGGCCCAATGTTTGTTAAGAATTGTCAGTAAAACCATTAAAGTCGTGATAGGTGACCCAGTAGTACCTGATGCAGACTTCTCTAGGTGCCCCTTTATGGACATCAGACTCTTCCTGTTTTGCTGTGAGAGTTTATAACATGTAACACTTGTGTAAGATGCTTGCTGGTAAGGAAGTACTGTCATCCACAGAAGGGATGCTACATTTGAGCCAGAGGACATTCTTTTGTAAAGAAATCAAATGCAGGTTCCCTCTAACCCAAGGCAATCCAGTATGGAACTGCCTCCGGCCAGCCCCTAGACCAGGGGTGTGTCTTTGCATGTATTGTTTAAACCTATTAGCAAGAGTAAAAGTAAGATGGGGCCATTTGTATGGGTAAAGATACTTGTGATGTGGAATAAAAGTATCAGTAAGGGAATCAAACTTAAGTGCAAAGTGAGCAAACATTGAATGTTAAAGAGATCAAATGTTATATACATAAAAGGAATACCTAAACAACAATAATACAGCAATAATAATCATCTCAGCTCATATATGGACATCAAATAATCACTGGATAACATTTACAATGTGAAATTAAGGCATGGTCTGTATTGTTATTGCACAACAGATACTACTTATTCACTATTTTAGTAATTTACTGTTCTTCGTTTCTATAAAGTCATTTACACAATTTGATTAATTAATAGTTTATTTTAAAACCATTACAAAGGTTACTGCCATTAAGGTTAGGACACAGCTAATGTCTTGTGACTTCTGAGTATAAGTTTTGATCGCCTGTGCTGTTCTTCTGCTGTCCACACTCACCTTGATACTGTGCACTAAAACCTTTCTGCCTGTGATTTCCATCAGATGTAAAGTGAATTCGAAGCCAGTTTTTACTGCTGATAACTGGTGGTGGTAAGTTTGATCCAGTAAACCTGAAAGGAAAGAGAGGGAAAATAAATGTTTATTATTAATATTAATTATATCTTGCCCTTGCTGGACTTGTTCACTTCAGTAATATTTAGCCAACTCTCTATTCATCATAGTTGGCAACATTTGAAAATGAATATCAGGGAGATTGTAAAGTGCTGCACCAAAGGGGTGTGTTCTGTGTCACCAAAGGGGTGTGTCTTGTAAATATCTCCACCCATGGGTGTGTCTACGTCTGCCCCAAAAACTATTTCCCAATAAAATGACAACATCAGCACTTATTGATTGTTAAATTGTCAGTGAATAAATACTCTCAGTATTATTGTGAAGACTTTTAATAGAAGCTCTGCTGAATTCTTCATCTTTATAGAAAAGCTAAAAGTAGGTGACACTGCAACAATAGAAACAAAGTTTATATTTCATTTGACTCCATTATTGAAGTCATGTTGTCTCAGATAAAAAAGGGTAACTCCATAGGACTCAATGCAGGTAAACAGGACACGATTTCTAAATGTTGTCATTATACCACTATGACTTCTGGAACTAAATCAGCATCTAGGAGTTTGCCAAACACTTCAGGGAGATCATCCACTGTTCAGGTAGTCTACCTGATATTTAGGGAGAGTTGGCAACTATGCAATTCACCCTTCACATCCGCCTTAATCAATGTGGTAGGTAGAATGTTTGCTATGGCTGAGCTAATTTCATATTTATTAGGACATATTTCTTTCAGTCTTGTAATAATAATTTTCTCCATTTCAAATAACTGTTGCGTATAAAATAAAGAGAGGCACACCAACTGCAGGTAATGTGATACAGTCCATTACTGATGCAATTTACAATTAAGCATCGTCCCTGTCTAGAATAACATGTGACAGTAGAGGACAGACCAATTACATAACCCTGGCATAAAATGGCTAAATAATTTGGATTTGCAAAAACTTATGCTCTCTTGGTGGTAAACTTTTACTGTTATATAATAAAAGACACTGCTTACACAAACCTAAGGCTATTTCAGATCCCCAACACTAACATCTACAAAAATAAAGCTACTGGCGTCAAACAGTTTGGGCTGATCCAGAGATATAAAAATACATAAGCAAAGGTACGGTTTACCAAAACCAGGCAAATTTAAACTGTGTAGAATTAGAGTTGAGGGTTTATGTTTTCCAGCGAAACTCTGAATTACAGTTCAGAAGCAAAAGCAAAGCATTTTCCCTGCATGCAAAATAAACACACAAATAAATAAAATAAAGAAAGAAAGAAAGAAAGAAAGAAATAAGGAAAAGTGAGAAAAATGTTGTACCCCTCACATATTTTTATCATGTGCAGACTTGCACTTGTTTTTGCAGTTAGTCCAAAACTGTAACCTAGCCCGTTAATTCAGCATGCACAGTACTATTATCTCCACAACGGATCACATGTCCAATGCTGCTCTCTCTGTGTGGATCAGACCCTTCCCCTGCACGGGAGGGCATAAGCATGTAAATTGTACAATAAGCGCTTTGTTAAGCCCTTATGCACAATTCAGTATTCCGCACAGAACGGTTTCCGTGAGGAATACTTAAGGTAGGGTCCTGCTGGCGGATACCTAATCCACGGAGTTCCCTGCTCTCCCACATGCGGGGTTGTGGATCACAAATTCTATACGATAGCCTCTGCAGCGGAGGCTACCATACGGAATATATGAGCTAGTATGCACCCGGTCCCTGTTCATAATATATCATCAGATAGTAAATGAATATATGCAATTGTACCACATTTTATTACCCAAATAAAGCTTGTCCTGCAATACTACATCTGCTATCTATGAATGTTAAGAACCTTTTGCCATAGGCATTGCGTCAAATCGCTATGGAAACAAAATGATAAATGTATTCTCGTTTGATACGTGGCGGCCCAACGTCATTCCAACCACCCTGATACGATGCTTGCGGTGCATGTTAATTGTCCAGGCTCCTTCACAAAAGCTACTAGATGTAAAATGGAATTTCTAGCGTCAATGTAGTTTTTAAACCAATGGGATCCCTTATTACACTAATGTACATGTTTTTGCGTACATAAAACAAAGATATGTTTTGACCCCAGTGTGAAAGCTACCTAAGTGGCTCAGCACCACAGAGGGCTGTCTCCCTTATTAAATAGTGCTTCCTAAACAAAGCACTCTTGGTTATTAGATAGAAAAAAACATTTGCTATAACTATTATGTCACAGCTCATTAATATTAACCTACAGTCATAGAGGTTGAACAATGCTCTTGTGAAGACAGAAATATTTCATTAAAATGTCACTTTGCATTCATAGAAGTGTAAACCCACTCATTTGTACTTGCAGGTCTAACTCTATACTTATATAAGTATGTGAAAAGCAGGTGAAGTAATCAGTTTGAGCACTAAAACCAGCATAAACCACTTGTCTGTGTACTTAGTGAGAACAGGCCTATACCACATGTACAAAAGCTATTTTATTTTCTCTACATCTGCTTAAAAACACATTACAACAATAAAAATAGATTTAATAAAAAATGCTCCTGTTTTGTCACAAAAAATAAAAGACCTCCTGAGATACCAAGGGACTTACGGAATAACTTCTCTAGTGTGTGCCAATCATAAAATTATAGTGTTTGTACAGTAAAATTACTCCAGATATAACCAGACCTTATATACAAGTTGGCATTTTATAATTAGAGAGGATGAATGGATCTCTTCAGGTACAAACTACTAAAACTGGTATGTTCTTCTAAGTCCATTGAATATACTTTTGTATACAAAGCTCTCACACACCCACCTGGACACCATTTTATTTCAATGGAACAGTAAGAGCTCAAAGAACACAAAAGCTTATATATACAGAGGATTTCTTCAGAGGCTAAGATTTAGACATCATGTGGCCCATGGCAAGATATTTGGCTAGGACTCCAGCCATACACACACATGCACATTATATACATATAATTTAATATAAAGCACCACAAGCATGTAACAATTTAGCAACAATTTAGGATTTAACACCAGTGAGTGCAATACAGCAAGAACACCAGCGACATATACACTATAGAGAGAGCACACCTGTAACTTGTATATGCAATGTAAAAAGTCCACTTGTGAACTATACACAACACAGAGAGTAGACTAGTCACTGCTAATATAATGCAAGGAGAATATGTGTGACATATACACAATATAGAGAGCAAACTAGTGACCACTATACACAATGCTGTGGCCCATATACAATACAGAGAACACAGCAATGAGAGATACACAATACATAATTCCCTATAGTGACTTATGTATTATGAAAAGAGTACACCAGTGACCTTTATACAATACGGAAACCAAACCAGTGGTATCATATACAGGTGACAAAGTGTGAATACCTAACATGACGAATGATAAATCATTCAGAGGTGATCATGCAGTTCACACTAAATTAACCCCACACCAAGATTAGACTAATTATAATATCAAACTAAGTTAACTACATCCTATCTACAGTTACCTTTATAACAAATCCCAAATACCAGTAATTACCCCACTCATAGTTCATTTTAAATTAAACCCCTTTCCCTAGTTCACACTAGTTTAATTCACATTAAATTAATCACTCAAAAATCTGTTCAAACTGAATGAACTCCAACCCCCAAATTCATACTGAATTAACTACCTTTTCCCTAGCTCCCATTAAATAAATCCCATTTACAACAGTCCACACTTAATTAACCCCCTCATCCAGTTCACACGGGTGTGCTTTGCCATTCCAATGATTTTAATCCTGACTGTTAACATTATTCTATCAAAATCATTACCACAACATACATGTCTGATAGAATATTGTAATGCCGACATATTTGTTTGGTTTTACAATTATTCAGACCCTAACCATAATTCTTAACCCTAAATGCGGTGGGAGTTCCTGCCGCAAAAACTGCTTTTCGGATGTCTCTTTTTCTAAAAGGCATTTTCCGATTTTTTTAAAGAATGTTTAAGTATGCCGATCGGAAGGGCAATCTTAGGCTGTGGGGAAGGTAGTCTTAGGGTTAGGCTGCAGCGAAGGGAGGGTTAGGGTTAGGGTGATGGAAGGGGAGGGTTAGGGTAAGGATTAGGGAAAGGGTTGGGGTTAGATTTAATACTTACCATTTGGAGCACTCTTCGAGGCAAAAGCAATCGATTTCCCAGCCAGTTAGGAACTGACTGGGAGAGAAAACGCCCTTTTGAAAATGGGCCATTCTCAGTGGCGACCCACACTTCCCTAAATGGAAAGCGTAAATGTCACAGCAGGTACCGGGGAGAGTAAATGTCAGGATGTCAAATTTAGAACTTTTGACACTGTACCCCTACTGACGTTTTCTAAATTTGAATCTTGTCGGCAAAGATCCAGCTGACATTATGGTGTTGTCTGTATTACTGTTAAAACTGCAGTTCTCTAATTCTTTAATTTAACCCCCCTGCCCCCAGTTTAAACTTAATCAGCCGCATTTATCTATATAACACTAAATTAATTCTCCTATCTTGATAAAACAAAGTTAACTCACTCTTTCCCCCAGTTCACTCTAATTGAATCCCCTGTTCCCTGCTTACACTAAATTAACCTCACAACCCATCCCCCAGTAAAGGCTAAAGCTGGGTTCCCAGTTCATGTCCTTCTCACAATGAGATATCATTTGGTCGGTAAAATTGGAGATTTTAAAAGATGCAATAAAACAATAAACAATGTTTTGTGCTTTGCAACAATCAGGCATAATCATTGCAGAGTAACCACTTACACAATATCACTTATCATGTTATTGGAGTGATAATCGTGAAAAAAACATGAAGCATACAGCTTAAGTTTACCCTTCCCCAGATCAAACAAAACTAAATGCTCTAAGCATTTAATTAACTCCTATTTGCCAATCATTTGCCTGTCTGGAAGCAATGACTTCAATGGCCTCACCACAGAGCAGCTACATAGTCATACAAACATGAAGCTGTAGTTACATTATGTGAGTGGACAAGACCTGTCTCTTGACTGGGTTGCACTTTGCCCATTGCTGCTTGGCTTTAGTGGGACCTAATGGCTTCATTGCACACTAGGTGTCTGTCTAGGTTGTCCAGTGGGAAATCTAACCTTGACCCTTGACACCTGCCACTCTATAGGATGATTCTACAAGCACTACATTTTTGATAGATAGATAGATAGATAGATAGATAGATAGATAGATAGATAGATAGATAGATAGAGAGCAGTGGGGAGAGACACAGGAGCAGGAGTAGGACAGGGCAAAGGTACAAACAAAGGAGAGTAGAGTGGAAGCTGTAAAGTGAAGGGATTAATTTGATTTTATCAGAAGTTGATTTGATTTATAATACTTATCAAGGGTTATCATGCCAAACATATAGCTGCCTGTGTGGTACCCCTGCAAACGTTACACTTTCTAAAGTTATAATTATTAAACAATGATACAGCCAGTCCTATGGTGTTGGCTGTATTAATGTCAATGTTTTGACCTGCAGCAACTGTAACTGAGCTTGAGATTCCGTTCCAAACTGCTTGTATCATTCCCCCCTGTTGTACCTGTTTTGTCACTGTGCTGTTATTAAGTATATCAAAGACCTTCTATAAGCTCGGTATATTTAAGAGACATATGGGATTTGCATTGTTAATACGAATATGAAAATTCCTAATTAAGACCTAGCTTCACACTTAAGTAAGGGTCAACTTCTGTACATTATGCATGGTAGTTAACATAAAAATGGCTCTGCGCATGGCATGACATTCTTGTAGTATTGCAGGGTGGTAATAGTGGCATAAATGTAATTTAAGGCACTACTGTATGGAATAATCATTCTAAACAATATGGCACAGCACTGGCAGAATGCCGGGTACACCTGACTTATGTACATCAACCTGTGCATGCATGAACATGCATTGTTTTACACATGCCAAGCGCTGGAACAGACCGGGCGGCTTTCCTGCCCCTTCCCTCTATGATGCCTTCAGAGGTTCTGACTGTTAAGCGCTGTTGATAAACACTCTGCTGGTGGCTGATTGCTTAGTACTGTCTGCTCCTCCTGACTGGCATCACCAATATATGGTACAGTGTGTGCATATTTTCATATTTCAACATTCCCAATTATTTAAAAGGAATGATTTGTAAAATCCTGGACAAATAATAAGAGGCAGACATATGAATGGTTGTCAAATAAAAGGGGCAGGCACTAGACCTGCTGGTCTGGGCGGTGCAAGACATGCCCACTTTACCAGACACGCCCACTGGGTGGTACAAGACACACCTCCCCTACCAGGCCGTGAAATTTTGTCCCTCTTTCGAATTCGCAAATGTTGAGAGGTAAGAAAAACACTACACAAAATCAATAAAAGACAATAAAAACATTTTGGTGTATATATCAGTATTTGCCTGCAGTTTTTCATTGTATTTTTATAAGTGTAACCCCCTATGATGCTGGCAAATAAACAGGTTAACTGTCACTGTCTTAAGACCAGTAATATTGTGCTAGTAATATTTGGCCAGATCATACATTATCCTAATGGGGTGTATTACAATTGCTAGGATCTGAAAGCTCCCCGTTTTAGTACATGAGGTTCATGAGCTGGTTTCGGCCCTTACATACAAGCAACATTTCTGCACTACCCCCATTTTATGTGGGCACAGTGTGAAAATATTATGGTAGAGTGTGCCTACTGTGACTACCATATGGGTGAGGGGAGTGGCCTCTCCTTGCCCATGTGGAAGTTAGTATGGATCCGGCATCAGATCTCCACTGTGGCCAGAGCTCGACTACAGCTGCAGCAGAGTTTTGGTTCCAGTCCTAAACTTTAACACTCATAAGAGGTTGTGAATTGTGAATACCCACTGCTGAAATGCCTCTTATTTGGTGGCATTTATTTATTTATTCATTATTTTATTTATTTATTTTCAAATACTCTATTACCTTTCATTAACTTTATAGCAAACTTCTTGTGTTTCACATTCAGCGATTGAGATTATTTAGTATTTGTTAGTAAAAAGAATATAACTGTAACAATAATTATGCTTGGGAACAGGGAGGCTTGAATACGTGTCTTGGCTAGACAGCAGTTCACAGCTTTGATAGCACCGCTACGCAGTTATCAGTGCAGAGATCAATTTACATTGTATTTACACTGTCTTCTTGTTTTTGCAAAATGTACTTGATATTCACAACTAGGGAAAACACATTTAAACCCCTGATAAAAAATGAGCACAAACAGAAGATCTAAGTAATGATGTGATTATTTTTATATCAATTCCACTTAAATAGGGCTTCATTAGTAGAATCTGACAAACAAGAGGTAAGTCTTTTCTATAATTAGTTGCATTAGAATGGAAAAATATACATAGTAATTTGAAAAAATCAAACAAATAGACAAATCACAGTTTAAAAATCCATACTGCACTGAATATGGCGATTTTTCCACTATCAATTCTTCATTGCCTGCACAGACAGAAATAATATTTATGTATTTATTTATGTATTTATCTAGTAACAGGTTTTTATATACAGCACCATCAAATTATAGCGCTTTAAAATTATAACAATCATTATAACAAAACTGGGTGGTAACAGACAGACTGGGTAAGGTAAGATGGCCCTGCGGGCAAGCTTAAAGTCTATAGGACATTGGGATTGATACATAAGGGTATGTGCTAAGAGTGTGGGTCCCGATAGGGTCACTCGCTCCCAGCCAGTTCCAAACTGGCTGGTATATTGATTGCTTATGCCTCGATGAGGCAAAGCAATCGATGCCCGGAGCACCGAACACAGTGCTCCGAAAGGTAAGCAACCCCACTCCCTAACCCTAAGTCTCTCCCTCTCCTGCACCCTAACCCTAAGTCCCCAGAAAGGGTTACTCATCTCTCCAGTTGTCCGGCGGCGGCACATTCCCGGAAATGAATCGCATACTCACCCATTCTTTAAAAAAAAATCCAAAACGGCTGTCATTCGAAATAGGGACAGACGAAAAGCAACTTTCGGATGTCCCTACTTCATTATGAAGTAGATTGCAGCGGGGACTCGCAACATGTGCTATATATCACACAATGGACCAACCAGCTTGTATGGTAAAAGTGTGATACCCACCTTTGCTAAAGGTAAAGGTTTGAAATTACTTGAATGAAATTGAGGTGAGCCAATGAAAGAAAACTCAAACTCAAACACACCAGTATCAAGCGAAAAATAAATGATTTCTGCTGTTTTTTTCTCTGCTATATGTTTTAGGTTGGCAGGAAACTCAATCTGGTCAACAGAGGAAAATTATTTTTGAAAGGATAATTTTCTTAAACACAAACTTAGAAAAAAGTTCACTGCTTCTTTAGCATTTCCGATTCATTAAGTTGCATCCGGACAATCAGACAGATGCACTGTATTTGATTACTGTTCTGAGGTATATGATACACTTTCCTTACTGATACTATACTATATGACCTGTATCCAGACAATCAGACAGATGCACTGTATTTGATTACTGTTCTGAGGTATATGATACACTTTCCTTACTGATACTATACTATACTATATGACTTGTATCCAGACAATCAGACAGATGCACTGAATTTGATTACTGTTTTGAGGTATATGATACACTTTCCTTACTGATACTATACTATATGACTTGTATCCAGACAATCAGACAGATGCACTGTATTTGATTACTGTTCTGAGGTATATGATACACTTTCCTTACTGATACTATACTATATGACTTGTATCCAGACAATCAGACAGATGCACTGTATTTGATTACTGTTCTGAGGTATATGATACACTTTCCTTACTGATACTATACTATATGACTTGTATCCAGACAATCAGACAGATGCACTGTATTTGATTACTGTTCTGAGGTATATGATACACTTTCCTTACTGATACTATACTATATGACTTGTATCCAGACAATCAGACAGATGCACTGTATTTGATTACTGTTCTGAGGTATATGATACACTTTCCTTACTGATACTATACTATATGACTTGTATCCAGACAATCAGACAGATGCACTGTATTTGATTACTGTTCTGAGGTATATGATACACTTTCCTTACTGATACTATACTATATGACTTGTATCCAGACAATCAGACAGATGCACTGTATTTGATTACTGTTCTGAGGTATATGATACACTTTCCTTACTGATACTATACTATATGACTTGTATCCAGACAATCAGACAGATGCACTGTATTTGATTACTGTTCTGAGGTATATGATACACTTTCCTTACTGATACTATACTATATGACTTGTATCCAGACAATCAGACAGATGCACTGTATTTGATTACTGTTCTGAGGTATATGATACACTTTCCTTACTGATACTATACTATATGACTTGTATCCAGACAATCAGACAGATGCACTGTATTTGATTACTGTTCTGAGGTATATGATACACTTTCCTTACTGATACTATACTATATGACTTGTATCCAGACAATCAGACAGATGCACTGAATTTGATTACTGTTTTGAGGTATATGATACACTTTCCTTACTGATACTATACTATATGACTTGTATCCAGACAATCAGACAGATGCACTGAATTTGATTACTGTTTTGAGGTATATGATACACTTTCCTTACTGATACTATACTATATGACTTGTATCCAGACAATCAGACAGATGCACTGAATTTGATTACTGTTTTGAGGTATATGATACACTTTCCTTACTGATACTATACTATATGACTTGTATCCAGACAATCAGACAGATGCACTGTATTTGATTACTGTTCTGAGGTATATGATACACTTTCCTTACTGATACTATACTATATGACTTGTATCCAGACAATCAGACAGATGCACTGAATTTGATTACTGTTTTGAGGTATATGATACACTTTCCTTACTGATACTATACTATATGACTTGTATCCAGACAATCAGACAGATGCACTGAATTTGATTACTGTTTTGAGGTATATGATACACTTTCCTTACTGATACTATACTATATGACTTGTATCCAGACAATCAGACAGATGCACTGAATTTGATTACTGTTTTGAGGTATATGATACACTTTCCTTACTGATACTATACTATATGACTTGTATCCAGACAATCAGACAGATGCACTGTATTTGATTACTGTTCTGAGGTATATGATACACTTTCCTTACTGATACTATACTATATGACTTGTATCCAGACAATCAGACAGATGCACTGAATTTGATTACTGTTTTGAGGTATATGATACACTTTCCTTACTGATACTATACTATATGACTTGTATCCAGACAATCAGACAGATGCACTGAATTTGATTACTGTTTTGAGGTATATGATACACTTTCCTTACTGATACTATACTATATGACTTGTATCCAGACAATCAGACAGATGCACTGAATTTGATTACTGTTTTGAGGTATATGATACACTTTCCTTACTGATACTATACTATATGACTTGTATCCAGACAATCAGACAGATGCACTGTATTTGATTACTGTTCTGAGGTATATGATACACTTTCCTTACTGATACTATACTATATGACTTGTATCCAGACAATCAGACAGATGCACTGAATTTGATTACTGTTTTGAGGTATATGATACACTTTCCTTACTGATACTATACTATATGACTTGTATCCAGACAATCAGACAGATGCACTGAATTTGATTACTGTTTTGAGGTATATGATACACTTTCCTTACTGATACTATACTATATGACTTGTATCCAGACAATCAGACAGATGCACTGAATTTGATTACTGTTTTGAGGTATATGATACACTTTCCTTACTGATACTATACTATATGACTTGTATCCAGACAATCAGACAGATGCACTGTATTTGATTACTGTTCTGAGGTATATGATACACTTTCCTTACTGATACTATACTATATGACTTGTATCCAGACAATCAGACAGATGCACTGAATTTGATTACTGTTTTGAGGTATATGATACACTTTCCTTACTGATACTATACTATATGACTTGTATCCAGACAATCAGACAGATGCACTGAATTTGATTACTGTTTTGAGGTATATGATACACTTTCCTTACTGATACTATACTATATGACTTGTATCCAGACAATCAGACAGATGCACTGAATTTGATTACTGTTTTGAGGTATATGATACACTTTCCTTACTGATACTATACTATATGACTTGTATCCAGACAATCAGACAGATGCACTGTATTTGATTACTGTTCTGAGGTATATGATACACTTTCCTTACTGATACTATACTATATGACTTGTATCCAGACAATCAGACAGATGCACTGAATTTGATTACTGTTTTGAGGTATATGATACACTTTCCTTACTGATACTATACTATATGACTTGTATCCAGACAATCAGACAGATGCACTGAATTTGATTACTGTTTTGAGGTATATGATACACTTTCCTTACTGATACTATACTATATGACTTGTATCCAGACAATCAGACAGATGCACTGAATTTGATTACTGTTTTGAGGTATATGATACACTTTCCTTACTGATACTATACTATATGACTTGTATCCAGACAATCAGACAGATGCACTGTATTTGATTACTGTTCTGAGGTATATGATACACTTTCCTTACTGATACTATACTATATGACTTGTATCCAGACAATCAGACAGATGCACTGAATTTGATTACTGTTTTGAGGTATATGATACACTTTCCTTACTGATACTATACTATATGACTTGTATCCAGACAATCAGACAGATGCACTGAATTTGATTACTGTTTTGAGGTATATGATACACTTTCCTTACTGATACTATACTATATGACTTGTATCCAGACAATCAGACAGATGCACTGAATTTGATCATGTGTATCCTGCACCCCCCATCATGTGTAACCCGCAACCCCCTTCGTGTGTATCCTGCAACCCCTATCATGTGTATCCAGCACTCCCCATCATGTGTAACCTGCACCCCCCATCATGTGTATCCTGCACCAGCACCCCCCATCATGTGTAACCTGCACCCCCCATCATGTGTATCCTGCACCCCCCATCATGTGTAGCCAGAACCCCCCATCATGTGTATCCTGCACCCAGTTTGCCCCCTTTAAAAAAAAAAAACAATCATCATGCTAGGAAAAAAAATGAACTTACTTAAATTGCGGCGCTGGGGCTCTCCTTCCGTCCTGGCTCCTCTCTGCTGGCTCCTCACTAAACGTCGGGCATGATGACGTCACGCCCGACGTTTAGTAAGTGAGAAGGGAGCAGGGAGGAGCCACGACGGAAGGAGAGCGCCGGTGCCGCAATATAAGTGAATGAGTGCATTTATTTTTTCCTGCCGACAGGACCAGCGGCAGTAAACTTACTTCGGCCCTTTCCTAGATATAGACCCGTCTAAAGTGCTCTGGGATTATGTGAGATTTCTTCTAAATAAATCCTAAATA
>WWET01001038.1:258437-270817 GCA_011038615.1 Limnodynastes dumerilii
GGAAAATCCTGCTTATTACATGAGAGTAATTATATATGATATTTAGTTCATGAAAGTATATAGAAATTACAAACAATCTATTGAAGCTCATGTCATAATATAATTAAAACCCAATCTGGCATGACATGGTTAAATTATTGACACTTGGAAAACAGAATCTCAGACTTTGCGTTTCATACATTTCAATGACTGCTAAAAAGTGTGTTTTATGGCAGGTCGAAAAAAGCTGTTAAAATAGATGAGAACCAAACTGACTCATAAAATCGCAGTGAAATTACTGTTTATGTGGTGCAGCATTAAAAAAAAATCTCTACAGATCCTATTACTGTATGTGGAGAAAGTGGTATTTTACAGCACAAACTCTTCCACTGTTTGTTAGCACATAATACAGACGTGAGATTGGGCTCCTAGGCAAGTAAACTTTCAATATGATTGACTATGCAGGTCTTATAGAACTACAAATCTCAGTAGTCATTGCTGGACAACCAGCCCAGGAAAAATGTGCAATAATATAATTTAGTTCACCAATAGTTTTCGAGTCAAGGGTTGTTTACTTAATGATCCTATTAACTAAATAATATAGTAAGTAGAAAATGATGAACAAAAATATGAAGGGCAGCAACAGCAGTTTTTAATGAATAAACTAATACCATACCCTCCAACATTTTTTATAGCAAATCAGTACTTGGGGGTGTGGCTTGTCCTGTGAAGGGGTGTTGCTTTAATCTGCTCTCGTTGGCATGTATGATAAGGTGTAATTGTCATTATACACTTTATATGAGCTAAGAACTCACCGGAGAGGGTCGTGTCACTAAAGTATCAAAGGAGAGGGTCCTGTCACTATAGTATCACAGGAGAGGGTCTTGGAACTATAGTATCACAGGATAGGGTCCTGTTACTATAGTATCACATGAGACGGTCCTGTCACTATAGTATCACAGGAGACGGTCCTGTCACTGTAGTATCACAGGAGACGGTCCTGTCACTGTAGTATCACAGGAGACGGTCCTGTCACTATAGTATCACAGGAGACGGTCCTGTCACTATAGTATCACAGGAGGCGGTCCTGTCACTATAGTATCACATGAGACGGTCCTGTCACTGTAGTATCACAGGAGACGGTCCTGTCACTATAGTATCACAGGACAGGGTCTTGTCACTGTATCAGAGCTGTAGGAGTTTGTCCCCACATCACTGCTATATGCTGCAGGACTGGGAATTGAGTATAGGGGGAGGGAACTGCTGGGCCAGAATCTGGTACAGGAGCCCTTTTAGCCGGTACAGACCATAAAAAATTGTTACTGTGCCTGCTAAATAGGTACAGTTGGAGGGTATGGTATACAAGTCAGTTTTATGTAATACTTACCTGTTTCTCTTTGAAAGATTAATTATTTTATGAGAGTATGTTAGATCATACAATATATTTATACACGGCTATATCATAGTGGTCAATAGTAAACATGTCAAATTTGATATAGGTTTGCACACATAGCTGGTATGCACGGACTGAGGCCAGTGGAACGTACGGTTCAGGCACTAAACAGGTCAAAAGGTACTGGCTGGAGTTCAGAGGCTGTTTAATCGCTTTCAGACTGCTGGCACCAGGTGCTCTGCTTCTGTGAGCTTTGTCACATCATGACACACAGCTAGAGGACCTGTGGACACTCCCCACATGTTGGCCATCAAGCCAATTAATTCATACATTGCAATAATTCAAAAGTGCAAAAATAAACAAATATAAAATGAAAAAGGGTTACTGTCCTTTTAGGTCTTTTTAGCTAGTTCATCATAAAGTTTGTGGTATGTGTTTACAGGCTGATCCCGCTAGATTCCCAATAATTGGGAAATCGGGCCAATAATCATTTAGTGCATGGCCACCTTTACTCCCAAACTCTAAATCAGATTCATTATGTGTTTTAAGTTTATTCTGCTTATCAAGTCCATCTCATATTCAGAGCTTAAAAAACTTAGTTTTTTCCATTTCACTTTTTCCCCCCTAAAGTTTCCTTTTACTGTTTTAATTAAAGGTGCTGCAGGAATATTGGTTAACGTTGTTGGTGTCTCAGTCTATATTTAGAGAGTGGACTTGTCAGACATGCGAGTGTTTTGAATTGATATCATAAATAACATTTTCTGGAAAATGTAAACACATCCAGGCGTGAAAATAAATCTAATCTTGCATGTATTCATTTGTTTTAATAAGCACCCAGTTTTAACCCGTCAGCAACAAATAAAACAGAATTGGAAACAGCTCTCCATGTTTTTAAGATGTTGGTCTGCTTTGCCATTGTCTGTTCTCAATTAGCAGCACAGCATTCTCTGCCCTCAAGCAATGCATGCAGGGAAGGCCACCTGACTGCAGATATTGCTTATACAAAACAATGTTTGCTTATGACAAGAATATGGGAACAGAATCACCACTAATGAGGATGACCTGAAGACTCGCACCATCTGACTCCTAGTTGGTTAGCAAAACACCAGCTTATGTGTAATGTTGTGTAAAATGATTCTGGATATGCTGTTAGTCTTATACAAGTATATAGTATGTTGTTTGCCTGTATATAGAAACAAACTGAAATACACCTGCAGTTTCACAAAGCCCTATAATTGCAATAGATCCCTTTGATAGACCCTGCCATGATGCTGTATATTGCAGTGGCCCAAAACATTTATCACCATCAATATTCTGCTACTTTAAGATGTATCTCATACCCTACGTATTTGGCTGGTAAAAATATTTTTTTAACACTCTGCAATGGCATTAAGTTCTGCTCCGACTTGTAATAAGAATGGCCGAGTTGGTATTTATCCGGCAACGCCTTCCCCTATATTATTCAGTCTTGCAACACATTATCACTATAGCAATGCTGCAGGGATAGATTTCTGTAGGTCTGCAAAAGTAACAGGCAACTGCTCTTTGGTTCTTTGCAAATATGATAATGAGGGTGAAAGACACACCCCATGGGTAGGGCCATATATGCCTGCTCAATCTGACACGCCTCGGAATTTATCTTTTGTTTTCATCATGAAGTCTTGGAGGGTATGGCACCTTCATGTCTAAATTGTCATTAGCCAGTGCAGTTATATGGTGTGGCCAGGATGCATCAATTATCGGGAAATAATCTAAGATGGCATTAGCAAATTCCGAAATTTGAATAACGGCCCGAAGGCTCATTACGGTCACTCTATGGTCCATTCTCATATATGTACCTTACCCACTACTGCAATTTAAGTTCTATCTGTTTCATCCCTATATCTGACTTAGTGTCCTTGTTAACAAGGAAAGTGCCTGGTCGGACTTACTAGCAGTGGATTTATCTTTTGCAAATTGCTACATTTCATCAGCTATTTTGTATAGCAACAATTGTATCCTTGTGACCATTGCAAGGTTTATTTAATCATCTGCTATATCTGAATATCTGGATACGAATTTTTCTTCAGTTACTTCAGCTTGATTACACTGTATGGCATATTGGCAACAGGTTCCATCTCACAGCAATATTTCTATGGCTTACTATTAATATTAGAAGTAGTAAATGTTCAAACTGTAAAAGCGGCACACTATGGGAGTTTGCTAAATAACAATCCCCCCGACGAAGCATAGAGATATGCAGAGGCAGCAAGACCTCTGCTTGTGCTGTTTTATTAAATACAACAGTACATGAAAAACAACAAAAAAAAAGTAATTGAAGGCATTCTGGATGAACTGAAATTAGTTGATGTGATGTCACAAACCCTCAACTTTTCTCTGGAAAAACACCAGAGTTGTTCTTTATGTAGCAAATAAAGTTAAAACTAGTATATGAGTACATTCTGTATAAACTGATCAATGGTCTCCATAGTTACAGGTTTCTAGCTGGTAGAGGACAATGCTGGTGCATGACCCAGGTGGACACAGTCATGGTTCCTTTACTTAAGTCATTTTTTTTTGTTTTAGGAAAAATAAAAAACTTTGTCCATTATATCCAGTCCAGAACATTAATCCACAACAGAATCCATGCGTCCTAATGACAACAGACTGGATCCAGAGCCCCGTACGCTTTCCGTCTCGCAGTATGAACGAGAGAGACTGCTGATCCTGTTCATAAATGTCAAAACCCACCCACACTGTATAATTTAAATGCACCCCCCCCCCCCTGCTCACATTGGCGGGCAGAGGGGAAGCACAGCCCTTTTGTAGGCAAAATCTTTCGTACAGAACTTAGTTCCATACGATAGACGTTGCGTGCGTTAGTGTGGTGCCGGATGCACGCACTGGATCTGGCCCAACATAAGAACTCTGTTAAGTAAATAGGACCAAATAATGTATCAAGTGTGTCTGAAATCAAAACACCCAAAAGGAAAGAGTTGCAGACTGGATATTGCTGAATTTCAAACCTTTTCAGCCAATACAATTAGAATTTTTTCATGATTATACATATTAAAAGAATCAGTACTGCCCCAAAGGTGTTTGAACCAGAGCCCACGCCCTGGGCACACAGTAATAAGGGGGCCCGTCACGGCCGCCAGCTTCATTCACAGAGCCACTGTTGCCTGCTTCATTATATTAGTAGCATGTGACTCTCCATATGGCACTGCCGGGGAGCAGTAGCAGTAGGGGGTTGGCTAGAATCATAGAATGTGACGGCAGATAAGAACCACCCGGCACATCTAGTCTGTCCTTTCCAACCACTCTCCCCACCACCCTTCTTTAAACTTCCCCTGAACCCACTACCATCCAGCTATTATATAGAGTGATCACTTACTCACCCTAATGAAGCCACACTCCCAGAACTCAGGACCTCATCACTGTTAGGCACAAGTAGTACTCACTGAGCTACCGCGCTGCCCAAAATGTAGTCAGATAATGGCTACTACTCTTCTCTCCCCCCCACGACAGTTTCATATACAGAGCCGAGGCACGCTACTAATATACTGTAGCAGATGGCTGTGTCTCTGTGAATGAAGCTGGTGGCTGTCAGCTATAATTGTATATAAACAGCACTCAGTGCTGTGTCCTGTTTATTAACAAGTAACCAACAGCAGCTGTTTAATTTCTTTAATACAACTAATCAGCTGCAGGCACATGCACATTTCAGGTTACGATCTGCACATGTGCAGAGCGGTGACCGAACTTTGCATGCACCAGATGTGGGAGGGGCTTTGCTGTCTAAGCTGTCAGCTTCTGGTGTGCACTTCATGGGTATAGGATGGGCAGCAATCAGGAATCCCCCTCTCCTGTGGGCCCCATAAACAGTCACACACTGATCCCTTAGTAGTCCATCCACAGGCCATAAACCTTAATAAACCCTGTTGCCTGCAACATTCACCTAGATCTTTCTGACTTTTTAATAAGGATTGTGGTGATAAAAAGAACTGTGATGTCACAAAATATTTTTCTATATTACAATTTTCTTAAGTACAGCCGTATCTTAAACTCGGTGAAAAATAGTTATAACTTGGGAGCATTTAGTGATACCAATTACCCTCACAGCACAGATTCCTACATTTTAGGAGTGTATAAACAAAGATTCTAATTAACAATCCTTTTATTGAGCTGGATTCAAGGGGGTATATTTACTAAACTTGATTTTATAAAGCGATTTCAAATTGATACATCTCACTGCTCATTTCTGTCGATTTTCAGCCTCTAATTGCCGTATTAACTTAGAGGCGCTTTTTCAAAGCTCCGTCAAAATGCATACATTTTTCAAGGGGTAAATCGCTGTGCTTTTCTATAGAAAAGCGCAGCGATTTCCCATGAAATATCGCCGTCACTTTTCGACAAAAAAAAAAACAAGCGCAGCATGATTGTAATGCTTAGCATGGCTGCGTAGATAGAACTACAAGGCTCAGTATTAATATCAGCGTCAGCATGTTAAGCCATATAAGTTACAAACAATGGTTTAATTGTAGTCAGCAGTCAATGAAGGAACTAGTATGTTTTTTGGAGAATATGGGAATCAAACTCATGACCTAAGCACTGTGAGGCAGAAGCTACCATGCTGTCCTATTTATAGCTGAAGTCGATTGTTAGATTTACTTAATCTATTAATAATTTGCTACAACTATTATTATTTTAAAGTCTGTCCTATTTTCAGACAATCTGCTTCTTCTGCAATATTTTTTTTTTCATATTGTTTAGTTTGTTATTCAGTTTGTTTATATTGAATAGTGCCCCATTAAAAAAAACTAAAGTTTAAAAACAAAATGCAAATATTTGTAAATTATTGTTTTCTTCCTTTTCTCTCTCTCTCTCTCTCTCTCTCTCTCTCTCTCTCTTTCTGTCTGTTCCTTGATTCAGTAACCTTCAGTAACCTTAAAAATACTTACCAGTTCTATGATCCTTGCAGAGCTGTTGCAGACTTTGGAAGCTGTACTGTTACGTGTATAAAGTGTTTTTGTTATTAGGTATAGATATATTTATATCTATAGACTTAAATCTTTATATTTATCTATCTATCCTCTCTCTCTCTCTTTCAATCTCTCTCTCTCTCTCTCTCTCTCTCTCTCTCTCTCCTTCTTTCTTTTTAAAAAGCCAAAGTATGTCCTATAACGAATGTATCAATTAGCCTTTGTCTTAGATGACCGAGAAAAACCAATTACCACTCTGATATAGTATCATCCAGACATCTGAGCTCAAGCATGTGTCCAGGCAATATAATAAAATGTATTACCATAATCATATGTTAATAAACAGACCTGTAGTCTATCCACTTGTTTATTCCATTAGTCTAAGATTTTTGTAAGACAGTGAGATTTCTTTATAAGGTTTTTTTGTTATGCCTCTGCTTTAGTGAATTCACTGGAAGCTAATATACAATATTACATTAAAAACTTCATTAATGGGTGAAGACTTGAGGGGAATGCTGTGTTTGCAGACCTTAAACCAGTGGTCCATCGATCCCAAGAAGTACAACACTATCAGTACTCATGGTACAGACATCAAATGTAAGAGGGATCAATAATGTAAGAAGCTGTGTCCCCATGGTCTGTCTGACATTTGGAATCGGCATCCTGAATACTGATATTTTATAGTTATTTGAATTATTTATATTATTATCAATTTTGCTATTTTTTGTTTTGAAATAAAAAGTTTACTGTTGTATGGACTTAAAAACGGACAAAACTGATTTAATAGTTGTTAAGATTATTAAAACACAATTATAAATGTATGCAATGTGACAGGCAAATTTAAATAATTATCCAGTTTTATTGAATGGTAACAAAAATACATTTTAATACCGCTTTCACATTGTGGCCCCTGTAATATCCCAGGTGAACCTGGGATATTGTTGTGTCGACAGATCATCCCAGGGTCACACTGCAAGGCTGACCTGGGAAATTGCAGGATCCAGGTCTGCCCTGGCAGTAGTGTGAGTCAACACATGTTATTGTGGAAATCTTAAACAAATTACACCAATCAAGAGCTTTCTGTGCGACCCGGGTTGAAAAATTCGGTTTTCTGTGAAGAAAATAACCCATACCAGATTTCTGGGGTTTTGGAAAGGAAAAGTGTCGAAAGGAAAAGGCCTCCATGCAGCAGACTCGGTGTGGGCCTTCAGAACAACCAGTCCGGAAATACTGTATAACCACCTGAAAAGGGTTTTTAAAGAAGGCTGTATTACAAACAACCTGGGTCTTGCCAGCTAAGTGACAGAAGCAGATGGCCTCTAGAGGTGTCAAACACCATTGGTCCGTGGGTTTTGGCACACCAAGCATGGATTGGTCCTCAGAAATGTGCATGAAGCTGCTGTATGGACTGTTCCTTTCATCTGCCCAGGGGACCATGAACACTGTGCTGTGTTTCTCTGCTGTCTTCTGAGGGAACTGTTAACATTGCGCTGTGATTCTTTACCAAATGGCACAATCCCTAAAAGGTGTGTTAACTGTTTGGAAACTTTTTGTTACCTTGGTGATAGGGTAACATTTAAACAACAGAAACTGCATTTGACTCCATTCCTGAAGCCAGGGCTGCCATGGGGAGGTGTGTGTGTGTGTGGGGACTATTGTCCCGGGCCTGGAGACAGACGGGCCCACTGATACTTACTTTAGATCTGCATCTCAGGTATCAACGGTATCGCTGCTGACAGCTGCTGATTAGCGGGCCATGTTCTCCCCTGCGCATCAACCTGCTGTTATTGCAGGTCTGTGGTACATCATTATGTGACTTCACATGACAATTTCACTTTTCCATTGATGTGGGGGAACTGAAATACCACTGCACAGGCTGCTAGTTTTGTCTGATGAACATTCAGGGCATCAACTCCAAATCATAGCACACCATGACACAACCGGACTTACCGTCTGCCATGAGGCCTGTGCATCACAGTGTAACACAGTGCAACAAAGCCTGTACCAAGGCCTCCAGAAAAGTTGACTATTTGAACATATGAACAAGAAAGAGAGTCTTCAGAGCATTGTGATGATCAGGCAAGCATTGACCCAAGCTTTGAGTCTTCATGTTCCATGGGCAAACTACAGCAGAAAAACCTTTGCATCCCCATTTTAAGATACTGTTAACCAATGTTATTTGCCCTTGGAGATGGAAACACAATCACTTTATATATTGTTTGCAACAATATATAGAAAAAAATACATGCATGCTAAACAAATCCAAACACAATACATGGTAATAGACAGTAAATGTATTACCTTGTGCACACTTTTTTACACCCCTAACAACCCTTGGTAATTACCTAATAATGTTGTGCTGAGTTCACACTTTCACAATTTCCCCAGCTCTTCAAAACAGTCCAAAATTGTGAACTCGGTGATAATCTGTGCCTTCCTAATAGGCTCAGTGCAGCTTTCATGTTTATGTAAACGGTCCAATCCAATTATCAACACATACACACTATACAATAATTGGACCAATCATCTGATATAATTGTATAGTGTGTACCTAGCTTTACAGCAAGATAAGGGGATTGAAAAGTACATTTGTCATGTGCAGAGCATGCATGGAGCAGAGAGTATACCCCAAAAAAATAAAATAGCAAATTATACTCCTGTGAGTTCAAATGAAACCTGCAACCCCTTTTACTATCCCTAGAAACCAATAAACATCTATTAGCTGTCTTTCTATGTATGCTTTTTACCAAGTCTTGAGGTTTGCTGTCATGTTATGCAACTCCTTGTACTGCTTCTATTATATGCATAAAGCAAAAACTACTAATGGGTATTTATGAGAGAAATAACAACATATATCATGATGCTATTGTACAGACATATTCAAAATGAAATTATGGACTTATGGCCTTAAATTGCTGCCACAGTAAAAGAAAGTCCGTGCTGTGTTAAGTGCAGCAGTAATAAACTATCTCCTAGAGTCTAGTAAGTTAATGTAACAAAGGGCAACCTACTTTATAAAGGGCTTCAAAAGAACAGAAGGTGACTGATGCTGCACCCTGTGTTTTATGTGAGACATAGTTCTGGAAGAGAAGCTGTGGGTGAGAAGGAAGAAATGGGTGTAGAGTTTCTCTATCACAGAAAAGACCGTTATTCTGCACACCTAGAATAGGTGCAGACCTGCAATTACATATACACATAATGGGTCAGTCTTATCAGTGATCTCAGGGGACCATATATCAACATTTTCCATTCAGAAGAATTTATGTATGTGAAAGTTATAAGTTAATGAAACCTATATTATTACTAATAATCAAGATTACATATATATCAAAACAGAATACACTATAATATAATATTATAACTGTAACTTTAAGAAACTTAACTAATGAACGATGTACTTGGATAGAGATGTACTAGGTCAGAATAACATTTCTGAGAAAAATGGGTTTATGGTTCCAAGAAAACAGGATTTGATAACTTTTGGAAAGGACAGAAATGATGCACAGAAACATCTGATTTTAGACCTATTGACTGTCTCAGAAACAAATGACGAGAGATGATTCAGGTGGATTTGTGCTGGCATATATTCTATACAGATGTTATAGATGTGTAGTAATGAGGGAGGAGAAAATGTAAAGATGCTGCGCCCATATTCACAGATGCGTGTGCCTATAAAGTACCCAAATATATGCACCTACGTGCAAGGCAACACCCATGACACTCTCCTCACTCGGTGACTTCCGCCTCCATAGGGCACCCTTAAGTCTACGTGTGTACTTATGTGCGTATGTTTCTTACTTACATGCGTATTTATTTAACCGCACCCTCAAATGCTCATTTAAATGCTCCCCCCTGCCCACTTTCACGTAATTTCCACCGTACGGATAAAAACCACTCCCCTCCGTACATATGTCCCTAAGTGCGATTCACAATCACTTACGTGCGTAAATACTATGTAATGTATGTGGTTCATCCGATCCTAAAAATACGCACGCAACCAAACGCAAAAACGGATCTGTGAATACGGTCCGCTCTCTATATAAGCTGTTAAAATCATATAATTATGCTCTTTGCCTGCTTTCTGCCCTGAGTGACACTTCGTTCTGTACTTCACTCAGTTAAGGGCTGCATCCGATAAAATTAAAACACTGCTCATCATCAGTTATCTCAATAGATTCTATACGACTTATTCATAAACAAGGAACACTGCCGCTAATTCAGTGTTGGATTACATGACTAGAGAACGGGGAAGCTGATTGGATAGACACTAGGATCAATGGTTGTTACACATGAGAACAGCTGAGGCAGTGCTTTGCTGTAATGAAAACACTTCTAACATTATTACAGCATTTTATGGATACTTTGTAGAAGTAAAACTGCTGCCTCACACACCTACATGTACCATCGTTTATGTGCCTTTGAAGATGTGGGTTTGTGTGAGATGTTACACAGCAGCTGCTGTAAAGTAGTTCTTTGCCAAACTACATGAGGCAGCTTGCGTTTAATAATTGTTACACATTGTACAGAACTGGATGTGCTATAAAGACAGAAGACAATGATTTAAAGCTGTAAATCATGAATCTATTCATTTAGAACTAAAGTGAAAGCTACATAAACTGTATAATTTCCCTCATACAAGTGCCCTGCTGCTCGTACAGATCTGATTAGAGGTCCTGGGGTGTATGAAGCTGTCTACAGCTGCTTCTGAGAGGTGAACATCTTCCTCCCCCACAAAGCTCCAGATGTCCTGTTTTTGTTCAGTGACTTTTTTTTTTTTTTTACTTTTATTGTTATAAGTTCAAAATAATTTCCCTGGTGGTAATATTTTCACAAAATATGTGAGGTGAAAAAAATAATGGTGAAAGAGAGAAAAAAAATATGAACACAACTTAAAATGCTGCCTCACTAATTCCATTCAGCCCAAATGCAGGGTTGCCGACTTTTAAAAGCTTCCCTTTGGAGGATCCCTGAGGGAAGCCATAGAAGCATGCAGGGGGCGGGGCTTAACGGCGCGATTTATGCAAATCACGTCATTAAGCCCCCCTTGACTATCTATTACCCCTTTTGAGGTTTCATAGGGATGGGAAAGGGGCTAGATAACACCATTTGCGTCATCAAGTCCCTCGCTGTCCCTAGCAACACTAGTAAACTAGTGTTGCCAGGCAGGGGGCAGGACTTGAGGCCGTGGTTTCATGGTAACCACAAGTCTCAAGTCCCTTGCGGGAGATTTGCCGGCTCTCCTGGGATACCGAGAGAACTGCCCGAATTTCGGAAGGCTCCCGGATATTCCGGGAGAGTCGGCAACAATGCCCAAATGCAAGGCCAATCATGTTCTACTGACCCTCAGTTTCTGCCCATACTGTAATAAAACATAAAAACAATTGGTCAGTGCTGACATTCTTATATGCTCACTAATTTGTGCCTCTTCAGGACGCACAACAATACATTTAAAAAATGCTGAGACACAGACATATTTTTAAATACAGTTAATTAGTAACCATTGTGACTCTGATGCCAAGCAAGATGCCACAATAACTCTTAAGAGTGCATGGTAAAAGCCATTGGTAGAGCTCAATTTGCCTTGTCAATACACTGGACCAGTCATGCAAGAGCAGGGAAGAGCATAGAGACGGATGGTCGTTAGACACAAAGGGCTTTCCTGGGGGCACACCAGCTGAAATGACTCTTGAGCTGCCTGAATGATAACAGGACTTGGCTGAGCTGCATGGGTAGAGAAGGATAGAGATCAGATGTAAGATGAACTACAAAGGATTGCATGCCAGAGGGCACTGCAGTGAAATGTTTTGTTTGACGTTAGGTTGAATTGCGAAAGCTGCATGACACACACAGCAGACTGGTCATGTTTGCAGTTGAATAAGCGGCTTAGTGTTTTGTAAAAGCACAGAACAGTATGAATGTATTCAGTTTATATTAGCAACAGCTTGGGACTCATAGACCACTGTCTTATTGTGAACATCAAGTAACATACCGGTACTCTATCTATCTATCTATCTATCTATCTATCTATCTATCTATCTATCTATCTA
>WWET01001038.1:277779-289909 GCA_011038615.1 Limnodynastes dumerilii
TGCAGGGAAGGGACGGTTAGGGTCAGGCTGCAGGGAAGGGGAGGGTTAGGGTGAGAATTAGGGGAAGGGTTGTGGTAGTGTTTTCCACTTACCTATCGGAGCACCTCATCAAGGCATAAGCAATCGCTATCCCTGCTAGTTCGAAACTTAGCGAGGACCCACACCCTTTATATAGCACCACAAATATTCTGCAGAACTTTACAGAAAACATTTCACATTTACATCAGTCCCTGCCCCACTGGAGCTACATTCTACGTTCCCTAAGACAGACATACACACAGACTAGGGGCCATTTAGTCAGCAGCCAATTATCCTACCGGCATGTTTTTGGTGCGTGGGAGGAAACCAGAGCACCCGGAGGAAACCCACGCAGACACAGGGAGAAAACACAAACTCCACACAGATAAGGCCTAGTCGGATACAAAATCAAGGGTATATTAGAAGTCTGTAGTTTACTCATAGCGATCAGGTGAAGGGTTAACATGGGACTGTGACTCAGCATAAGGTTGAATAATGAACTATGGTCAATAATTGAGCTTACACACAGAGGAATGTCCATTGACAAGTAGCTGAGGAAAGTGGCCGAACACGTTCTACTAAGCTGGCGGCCAGTCTAACCTGATCATCAAATAATGGCTGTGGTCAAACATGACAGTGAAATAGCAAGCCTCCGGCAGTACTCACACGCAGACGCTGTAACGTGTCCCGTATTAATCATGCTGGTATGTGACACTCTCAACACTTCATTCAATAAATAACAAAGACAGACTTTAAACCCAAGGAACACACGCAGCCCAAAACCAGGCCCTCTGCGTCTCCCTTATTGGGGCTCATTATTATAGGACGGTGTTTCAGGCCCCTCTGTGTCTCATTATTGTAGGACGGTGTTTCAGGCCCTCTGTGTCTCCCTTATTGGGGCTCATTATTATAGGACGGTGTTCAGGCCCCTCTGTGTCTCCCTTATTGGGGCTCATTATTATAGGACTGTGTTTCAGGCCCCTCTGTGTCTCCCTTATTGGGGCTCATTATTGTAAGACGGTGTTCAGGCCCCTCTGTGTCTCCGTTATTGGGGCTCATTATTGTAGGACTGTGTTCAGGCCCCTCTGTGTCTCCGTTATTGGGGCTCATTATTGTAGGACGGTGTTCAGGCCCCTCTGTGTCTCCCTTATTGGGAATCATTATTATAGGATGGTGTTTCAGGCCCCTCTGTGTCTCATTATTATAGGACTGTGTTTCAGGCCCCTCTGTGTCTCCCTTATTGGGGATCATTATTGTAGGACGGTGTTCAGGCCCCTCTGTGTCTCATTATTGTAGGATGGTGTTCAGGCCCCTCTGTGTCTCATTATTGTAGGACGGTGTTCAGGCCCCTCTGTGTCTCCCTTATTGGGGCTCATTATTGTAGGACTATATTTCAGGCCCATTCTCTTGCAGACTCGTAACAGCTGCACCCTCTGTAGTTACAATCCCGATTCCCGGCAAGTGCTGGTGAAACCACAGGGGCTTAGCTTCACCAGACCTGCTGTCCCTATCATTCTGTAAGGAGACAACGAGTTTGTGAGGTTCAACAACTCAGTTCAGGCCCGGCCAACCTGTGGCTCTCTTCTCAAACTACGACTCCCAGCATGCTCTGTCAGATATCAGCTATGGCTATGCAGTTAAAGCATGCTGGGAGTTGTAGAACTGGCCTAGCTCTTCTCCATTTGTACTCCAATAGGACCCCATATCCGGAAGGTGATTATACGATACCTGTCTGAAGATCCCACCATCGCCGTAGAAGGAGCTCTGTCAGGTATTACAGGACAGATCAGTGCTCCAGCCTGTGTGATCGTCATGATGGATGGAATTTCCAGATTATCTGCATAGATCAAAGACTTTTTGTTTGTCCCTTCTGAGATGTCTCGGAAGGGAGAGAGAGACAGCCGTGCTGCCTGAAGTCCCGTCCCCTGCCCATCAATGCTGACTCATTTTATGCATTGATTCCATCAGTCTTCATAGCCCACAGGCTAACCCTCTGTGTTCAGCAGCCTAACCTTAAGCCTTCATGTCCCACAGCCTAGCCCATAACCTTCCCCTTATAGCTGCCTAACCTTAACCTTCCCTGTTCCACAGCCTAACCCATAACCTTCCCCTTATAGTTGCCTAACCTTAACCCTGCCTGTCCCACAGCCCAGCCCATAACCTTCCCCTTATAGCTGCCTAACCTTAACCTTCCCTGTCCCACAGCCCAGCCCATAACCTTCCCCTTAGAGCAGCCTAACCTTAACCTCCCTGTCCCACAGCCCAGCACATAGCCTTCCCCTTAGAGCAGCCTAACCTTAACCTTCCCTGTCCCACAACCCAGCCCATATACTTCCCCCTTAGAGCAGCCTAACCTTAACCCTCCCTGTCCCACAGCCCAGCCCATAACCTTCCCCTTATAGCTGCCTAACCTTAACCCTCCCTGTCCCACAGAATAACCCTTCACGCTTCGCCGCCTAACTTAGCCTTTTCTAGCTGCCTAACCCTAACCCACCTGCTATTTGGAAAGGGAAATTGAAATAGGGCCATGCCACATAATTGACCCGTATTCAGAGTACAGGACGCATAACAAATACGTCCGGTGTTTAGCGATTTTTACTACTGCGCATCCGTGGTCATTTTTTAAAGTAATCTACATATCTTTTTCTTACGTGGATTGCGTAAATGCTGTCCCCACAGGGGGAGTGCACCAGAGCTACCCTGGCCATACTTACGGACAGCAGCCCAGCAAGCCAATCGAGGACAGACACCTGCGCAGCCAGACACGGACAGGACGCAGTTGCCGGTACGAATGGCCCAATTTCCACTCTAATACATCCCTCTTTTGTGTATTGTCTATATCAGGGCTCGCAGTGGGCCGGTATACGGTGGTATGGTATACGGTATATGGTATGGCATACCGCCACTTCTGTGAGCCGGCTCTGAGTAAGAATACAGCTGCTCACAGAATATTAAGATTCTGCGAGTGACGGTATTTTCACAGTGCAGGCTCACAGAAGTGATGGTACATACCGCCGTATAGCACACCAGCTCACCTCTCCTGCAATGCACAGCCGCAGCTATGATCAGAGCAGAGGACGCAAGCGTGACCGGAGGTCCCTGGAGTGTCATTAGCCGGCAGAGCGTGCGCCGCGGAGGAGAAGAGAGCGGAGACACAGGAAAGGTACGTTTATTTTACTGGTTTTTTTTAAATGAAAGTTTTGGAATGGGGGGATGGGAAGCTGGACATGAAAGGGACATAAGGATGGACACATATAGAGGGGTAATCTGGCTGGAGACAGAAGGAGGGGCAATAACACAGAGGAGGCAATAAGACCGGCTAGGCACACATAGGAGGCAATAGGACTGGATAACCCGAAGGAAGGGGCAATAAGGCTAACTGCACACAAATAAAGTTGGGGGTAACAAGGCTGTCTGGACTCTGGAGAGGCAATAAGGCTGGGCAAACTGAAGGAGAGGACAATAAGGCTGGCTGCACACAAAGTTGGGGCAATAAGGCTGGCTGGAAACTCATAACGAAAGGGGTTATAAGAATGGCTGGGCACAAAGAGGGGGCAATAAGACTGGGTAAACTGAAGGAGTGGCAATAAGGCTGACTGCACACGAATAAAGTGGGGAGTTATAAGGCTGTCTGGACACAGAATGGGCAATAAGGCAGGCAAATTGAAGGAGGGGACAATAAGGCTGAAGGCACATTAAGTTGTGGCAATAAGGCTGGCTGGATACAGGAGCGACAATAAGGCTGGATGGTTACTCATAAAAAGGGGCTATAAGACTGGCTAAAAACTGAGAGGGGGCAATAAGACTGTTTGGACAAACAAGGAGGGGCAATAATGCTGATTGGACAAACAAACAGAAGGAGGGGGCAACAAGGGTGATTGGACACAAATAAAGAGTGAGCAATAAGGCTGGCTGGACAAAGAAGGAAGGGCAATAAGGCTGGCTGGGCACACAAAAGGAGGCGCAATAATGCTGGTTGGACAAACAGAAGGAGAGGACAATAAGGCTGACTGGACACAAGTAAAGAGGGGGCAACAAAGCTGGCTGGACACAGAAGGAGGGGCAATAAGGGTGACTGGACACTCAAAGAGGGGGCTAAAAGACTGGCTAGACAAAGAGAGGGCTATAAGATTGGATGGGCACACAAAAGCAGGGGAAATAATACTGGTCACAAGAAGGGGGCAATAAGGCTGGCTGGACATGGAGGGGCAATAAGGCTGGTTGGACACTCATAAAGAGGAGCGCTATAAGACTGGCTGGACAAAGGGGGCAATAAGACTGACTGGTCACAAAGAAGGAAGGGACAATAAGGATGGTTGGACACACAGAAGGAAGGTGCAATAAGGCTGGCTGGGCAAACAAAAGGAGGGGCAGTAAGGTTGGTTGGACTCGTCCGCCCCTAGAAACGGCCCTGTGAGGGAGCTATCATTGTTTTTCCCTAGCGCTAACCAGATCATTTAATTAAACATGAAGCGTTCAGTGTAGAAATCATGACCCACATAACATGTACACAATGTGATTACTCATTGTTGACCTGTTTAATCAAGACACATCTGGTGCTGAAATTTCCATACCCTCACTTCTAAATTTCCACTTTGAGTACTGGTGCAATGGGTGAAAAGATTCAGGTTTGTTAAATGGTACTTTGGTGCAATTGAATGTTAATTAATTGCATTAAAGAAAAAAGCCATTTTAGTGGAAATTTTTTTTATGAACGTAGACTAAACCAGGAACATCCTCAACGTGTGTCTTTCGATCATGAAGCAAAAGTATTCTCACAAATCAGTCGATGTCTATCTTCTGTGCTTATGCCAACCTAAACTACAATCTATAATCTCACTGTAACTACTGGTATCTTCCTCTCTATTCATGCATGAACTGCTTAATCCAATTGAGAAAGAAAACTAAATTCTGACCCCAACTCTCCCTCAAATTATTGGCCCATTTCCCAGCTCCCGTGCCACTCCAAGCTGCTTGAAAGACTGGCCTGCTATATACATCTAAATAAACCATTTCAAGAATACAAGAATCTCTCTCAAGACACTGCTAATACTCTCATTCATGCACTAATCATCTCTCACATTGATTAATGCAATTCTCTCCTTATTGGACAATATAAATTACCCCTTGCAGCTATAAAACCATAATCAAGTAGGTGCCCCTATCTCCACATAGTGAGATGAGAAAAATATATATTTAAAATAAATTAAATATCAAATAAAATAGAAAATTAAATTAAAAGTAAATAAAAAATAAATGTAAACAAAATCAGAATGATATGGTTCAAAAATAAAAAACTAATTTCTGTGCTCTTTTCTTTTGTATTATGTCCTTTTCAATGATGACAGATGAGAGGTCAGTCTTTGAATGTGTAGGTCTTTCCTTTATAGTTCCTAAGCACATATATTCTCCTTCATGACTTGAATCAAAAATACATGAAAGGAAAAGAATGTAGAAAACAATGATTGTGCAGTATGTCACACGATGATCTATAGAATCTGTATACACTCAATTCTTTGTTTGCAGCTTATATCAAGGTTCTTTCAATTTTTCCTTGTTGTACTTCTTAATTTACTCATCAGTATATATAAGGAATAAGAAAATAATGAAGACCCTCATGTGGCCCGTTAATACCACAAGATGTTACTGTATACAGTATTATTCTCACCTTCTAACCACTTGGATTTAAATGTATCTCATATTATTCACTGATCCAACGGAGGTTTCTTCAATCAGAATTCAAACCAAAGGAGTATACACACATGAGCAGCCCACAATGTTAATATTAAAACAGTTTTATTGTTTTCAATCATCATCCAGGAAAAAAAAACTTTTCTTTAAAAAAATCAAAAAATCACACATTGGGCTGGATCCAGACTTTAGAAGGATCTTGAAATTAAGGACCTGATTCACACTTAAGAATCTTCTTAAAATAAGAATTCACAGTCACTCCTGGGCTAAACCATGTTGATTGCAGGGGAATCATATTTCATCTGTTGCAAACAGTACTAGTGTTGAGAGGTGATATTTCCCAGCCCAAGTCTAAATAACAGTGTAATAGGAAAGATGGTCAGTATCTGTTTTCAGTAAGCAATTCAAAGATGTATTCCTGCATGCAAAGAATACAATTAACTTGACTGCCCTCGAAAACAACATGGTTTTGCCCAGGAGTGACTTTAAGTTCTTTTTTAAGAAGATTCTTAAGTTTTAACCAGGTCCTAAGAGAGTAACGTTACACCTGGGCAAAACCATGTTGATTTCAGGGGAAGTCAAGCTAATTGTATTCTTTGAATGCAGGTATATATCTTTGATTTGCTTTTGCACACAGATACTGACCAGCTTTACTATTACACTGTTATTTAGACTTGGGCCATGCAACATCACCTCTCAACTCTAACACTGTTTGCAATAGATGAAATATGACTCCTCTGCAATCAACATGGTTTAGCCCAGGAATAACTTTCCTCTCTTAATTATAAGCTCCTTCTTAAATCTGGATCCAGCCAATTGTTTATTTTTACAAATAGCTTAATTGCACAAAATATAGGTATACACACTGTCCCCTAACTGATGTAAAAAATAGCATTTCAGATGTGTCACCTTGAGAGACATTTTGTTGAAACGCGTAGGGTTCAGTGGAGTGCAGTACAGCACAGCACATATAAGATAATACATACCGAGTCCCCTTTAGGTTGAGGTGAGATGGACGCCTTTCCACCTAACATTTTACATCAATTAGGGGACAGTGTATATGGGTGTCTTTGATGTCTCATTTGAAAGCTCAGGCACGCTTGAATTTTTGTCCCATGCATATGTATACCATAGACCCATGGGACTTTCTGCAGAGAGAGAGACACTGAATTTTCCAGCTCTGGAACAGCGATGCCTCGTTCATATGGTGAGAGAACTTTCCTCTCACGGTGTCCTCACGGTCCTCTCATGTGATCTCTTCCTGCTGCCAGCTGCAGAGACCTTTTTTTTTTTAGTCACTGAGGTCACTGAAAAAAAGCAAAGTGAGATCAGCACCAATGTTAAAGGATGAGTGCACTATTGTGAACTAAATAGAGATCGCAGGCTAAAAAAGGCGATGATATACCTTTAAATATAAAAACAATAATAGGAATATATAGCCACGCTCTATAGATAGATTAAAGCAAATGATAACAAACTGATGTGTATAGATCAATACTATTTTATTGGTAATTGTAAAACAATTTTAAAATGCAGATATTAAAATATTAATATATAATACTAATAATAACACATATAAATTACAAAACACATGGGCACTTGTATACAAGCGTCATTCACAGAACCCTCTATATAACCCAATGACAATATTGTAGATTTTCTTCAGTAATGAACTGATACAAATGCTGATTGTTGTGCACAAAAAGGAGCTAGAATAAAAGTCTTGGATAATTACAACCGGTGAGTGAGACTGTCCAATGAAAAACATTTGTGTCCCGTTTGGGTTATTCCTTTTTCATTCAGTAAAGTCTAAAATGGACACTAGTGGCTTTTAAATGTATTGTAATGGCCACTAATCATCAATACAGCTGTGCTGGCTGCGTGCATAAGATCTTTAAGCAATTGTCCATATTATCATGAGCCGTATGTCAGGTATAAACGGTCTTCTTACTATGAGATGAACTTTATGCTTCCATGTGCGGCAAAAGAGGATGCCTGTGGTATTCAAGCTTAGCGCACAAGCAATGTGGTATATACCCACTAGCCCAACGGGAGAGCAATTGAAAGGGCAAACGTTGTATGTGGAGATCGAGTACGGCACCTCTAGCAATTTGAATGAACTGCGGCGTCCCCACGTGTGCAATCAGATGAGCGGACCGTCCAATGGTGAAATAGCCAGCAGGATGATATAAATGAATGTTGTGGGAGACACTTGTAGTACAATTAGCCCAATATACAAAGCCTCTGCGACGCGTTTTGTCCTAACTCAGGATTTTTTCAAGCATAGAGGCAAAAGAGTTCCAAGGTGCAATTAAATACTTTCAGGACCGCCCTATTCAGTGTTCATTGGCAGTCTCATCAAAAAGGCTACACTATGAAAGATTTTTGTTTTTTTTATACACACAGGTGTAGCATCCTTATGTATTAGTGTCAATATTTGTTAATGCAAACATAAACAGCATTTATTTTGTCTGCAAAAGCATAGCGGATATCTGACAAAGCATGATGGGAAGTGTAGTTTCACAACACCTGGAGTGTCACAGGTTAGCCATCACTGGTCTAGGGCAAACAACTGAACAGACTGGATGGGCCGTGTGGCTCTTATCTGCCGTCACTTTCTATGTCTCTATGATTTTAGTAGCATGCCGATGTTCCAGTGACAGATGATCACAGCCCGGGGTCCGCAGACGTGCCTTGTGGTGAATGGCATTAGCTGGGATCAGTTGTATGGAGCTTTCGCTAAGTCACCGATGACGCATTTTGAGCTCTCTTTCAAAGTAGTGAAATACAAAACTGGATTATATACCACACTAGTCAGAACAGTCTAATGCCTGTATAGCTAATCAAACTGTCAGGGTAATACAACCCTGTCCCCTTCCCTTACCCTTTGCCATTTTTTGCTGTTAGAACTTTATTGGCAATAGTACTGCAGACATTACAGTAAAATCTGTTCTTGTCGGCACGGAGACAGGAATGGTGTGCAGCCGTGTGTAAGCACGGCCATACACCTGTATATCACTAATAGTTTAAGCTTTTTTAAATTTGACAATAGAATTAATTGTGCCACACTGCCTTAATATGTACAAATGAGTCACAGGACACACATTCGTTTTTGTGTAATACATTTGTAGACATTGTACTAAGCACATTAGGAATAGGCAGTGCCAAGCAGCCCAGGGCTAAGCTGAGATCAGGAAAATTCACCTTTCCTACAGCTGAGAGATTTCCTCAGGGCAGGGACCATTCACGTGCAGCAGAATGCATCTGTTTACATTTTACATGGTGCTTGCCAGGGGTGTGACTATAGGGGGTGCAGCTGCCAAGGGGCCCAGAGAAGGGCCAGAGGTTGTCAGCTTAAATCTGCACTCGGCGCTCCATGTATGAGTGTATGTATATATAGTGCTGTAGCGCTCAGCTCTCATACATGGAGCGCCGAGTGTTGTCAGCCTCTAACAGTATCTATCAGGCACCTGACTCCGCCTCCATTCCCACCTGGCTCCGCCTAGTCCCACCCATCCAGACTCAGGCCCAGCCTCCTTTTTCCGCTGGTGCTGGCATTTCTTATGCCGCGGTGATACCGATAGTTGGCAACTTTTAATTTCTTCCTTCCAGGGGATCATGGAGGGGGGAAAGAGATGGCAGTGGGAGGGTGGGGCTTGATGATAGCATTTAATAAAATACAGACTGAAGCCCCACCCTCTAGCACCTATTGCGCTATTAAAGATGGGGGTGCTTGAGGATGCAAATTACGCCATCCATGCTTAGTAACATTGTGGATCACAGCATTGATAGGCAGGAGGCGGGAGTTTAGGCAATCATTTGCATTATATCATGTCATCCAATCCAAACGTGGGAGATTTGCCTGCTCTCACAGGATTCTGGGAGCAATACGTGAATATTCGGGAGAATAATACATTCCAGTAAATCTATGGTGAAACCCTGGCAGAGATGGGGGCTGCCATTCCTGTTTCTATGCCCTGTTTACACTTGCCACTCGAAACACACAAAAAAAAACCCCACAAATAAATCTATGGGCTTTCTAAAATGACCCCAAAAACCTCGCTCACAGCCCCAAAAATTCTAAATAATATTCATTTAATCCACGTAAACCAAATACGCGATGTAATATGTTTGTATGTAATTGGACGTTCCTGTTTTATTTTCATCCTGTTTGTGTCAGAGAGATTTGGGATGAAAACTTTCATAACTTTTTGTATCACACAAAGCTCTCTTTGTATTCCCAATCCATGAGAAGCGATGGATATTACACAACAGCAATCCAGCAGCTCACACCAGTCTTATAACACAAGCAGGACATTTTCTTACCTGTCTGTAACTAAAGGCAATTAAACAAAGTTGTAACAAGGAAGACAATGGAATGATTTTGCCAAAAGGGTTCCTGGAGGAGACACATTTTTGTTTGATCAGCTGGTTATATTATACGTGGCATTGATAAAAAGAAACCGGACAGTGGACAATGCAGAAAGAAGATAGGCCTTACCCCGGGTGTGTCACATGTATTGTGGCCTGGCTGGCTGGATTAGTGGTCTAAAGCCTCTTCTCTTCAATAACTAACAGTAAAACTGTTAAACTAAAGTATTGTTTCTCTACTCAATTACAGGCTGTGGAAGTCACATATATTTTGAAATGTGTTACATTGGAATATTGAGCAGGGCTTGATGGAGGCTTGTGCCCCTCCCTGAGACCTGGCAATCAAAATAGTATCCCCCGATGTGGGTACCTAGTTCCTAGGTCTGATGCAGAGATTAGAGCCCTTATAATCCAAGACAACATGACTTCAATAATGGAGACAGAAATAGAAAATACACTTTGGCCTCTTGTGAATGAGCTGTAGTGTCACTGGATCTCCTATACAGTGTCCATAATAACACTGAAAGGAGATATTCACTAATAAGGTATCAATTAATACTGATGCCACCATTTTTATTGAGAAATAGGCTTCTTGGCAGCGCTAGACATACCCATGGGTGGAGCTCTTCACAGGACATACCCCTTTGGTGGTAAAGAACACACCCCTTTGGTGCACTGACCTGTTAGTGCTATCATAATCTCTTGGATATTCATTTGTAAAAGTTGCCAACCTCTAGAAAATAGGTGGTCTGCATTGTGTAACCAGCAGACATTTGGGGTTTGCTTTGTATAACCATTATATATTAGGGGGTTTGCTTTGTATAACCATCCGATATTAGGGGGTTTGCTTTGTATAACCATCAGATATAAGGGGGTTTGCTTTGTATAACCATCAGATATTTGGGAGTTTGCTTTGTATAACCATCAGATATTTGGGAGTTTGCTTTGTAAAGCCTTCAGTATAGGCACAGCATTTTATAGTGATGATATATTTATACTCCCAGCCTTGTATAGTGGTCTCTAGAATCTATGTACTGGAATATTGGTTAGTGAGATGACCTCCTTTATTGTATATTATCCAGGCATTTTATTGGGCTTCACATTCCTAATAGAAGTCTCAGATTAGACACTTACTGACTGATATATCTATTATTATTTATATGTATTTCATCATTAGTGACATATTTGTTAGTGACACATTTATAGGCCTGTATAGAAGCTTTACATTTCCTGAATAATACACTGAGCGTGTTTGATATTTGTCAAAGCTCAAACATGTCTGCAAATACCAAACTATTCTTGGAGTTTCCTCTGTTTGATATGAGGGACGGACCAGAACACACCTAAACTTACTGTATCAGGAAAAAATGGGCCAGGATCTGAATGCCAAGAGAGGCAGGTAATGATTTACAGACCTGACACCTAAAAGCAGCTGAACTATTATCTATGGAATGAATGACAAATGACTAATATTCTATAACCTGACACTTCAGCAATGCTCCTGGTGTCTTTACAGAATATGTTTGGGTTTAGTCCACCGCCTCCACTGTGTGGTAACATTAATTTAGCTTCATTTTTATGCAACATGTTCAACTATTGAAAACACTGGATTCACAGTGGCAGCACTGCAAGCTGTCAGCAACGTCCAAAACAAATAAAGAACTCTATTAATATTATATGCTGGAGAACCAAATACAAGCAATTCACCCGTGTGCAATTTATGCAAATAGTGCCATTAAGCCACACCCCCTGTCAATCACTGCTGTAATCCGTAGTGTTCCAGGGGTGGGCGGGGCATGATGTCATCAAATCCTATCCATCACTAGTAACGGCCCTATT
The DNA here is from genome assembly GCA_011038615.1 of Limnodynastes dumerilii. Taxonomy (NCBI): domain Eukaryota; kingdom Metazoa; phylum Chordata; class Amphibia; order Anura; family Limnodynastidae; genus Limnodynastes; species Limnodynastes dumerilii. The sequence goes on from WWET01001038.1 coordinate 289,699, forward strand.
TCGATATGCCTCGATGAGGCATAGCAATCGATCTATGGAGCACCGAACACAGTGCTCCGAAAAGGTAAGGCTGTAAACTACCCCTAACCCTCCCCCTTCCATTACCCTAACCCTCCCATCCCCGCAGCCAGACCCTAACCCTCCCTTCCTCGCAGCCTGATCCTAACACTCCCTGCCCCGCAGCCTGGCCCTAACCCTCCCTCCCCTGCAG
>WWET01001038.1:312581-324383 GCA_011038615.1 Limnodynastes dumerilii
TGATGGGGGAGTTCCCATTGAAATACTGGTAAATTTGTTGATTTAACTTTACTTCATTTTAAATATTGTATTTGTTCCTGTTTTGTTTCTTCACTTCAAAATAAGATATATGCAGTGTGCATAGGAATTTGTTCATAGTTTTTGTTTTTACTATAGTCCGGCCCTCCAACGGTCTGAGGGACAGTGAACTGGCCCCCTGTTTAAAAAGTTTGAGGACCCCTGATTTAGAGTATAGGCATTCCTTTCTCTGCGTACTCTTCCAGACTTATGTATTTCCTAGCACTCCCTTAGAGCTGTGTCTTAAGTTGGGGAGGGCACGGAAGGTGGAATAGGGTGTGAGGGCCACTTAAGACGTCCAGTACGGAAGTCCAGATCAGGAGGGGAAGTGTGGCCTGTGCGTGTACACAAATGCAAAATCCAATCGTTTTGTGTTACATCACGCTGTAATTAGTGCTCTGACGACCCTTATCATTAGCAACTAATTGCAATGCAGACGAGGAACATGTATAATTTATATATGTCAGATTTCTACATCTGACCTGACAACCCTATTCACAACAGGGGTATTACAGCTCACCGCTGAACCATTTCTTCTGGTCGACTGCGCAATGTGACGTCTACACCTCGTCCTATTCAGTTCTAGGGCAATCTATACCAATGTTAAATATTTAAACAACATTCACACGTTGTCAGTGTGATTAAACGCAAGGGACATCCTGAGCACAGGGATTCACATCACCAGAGCTGTATAACGCTATCTAATTGAAGGTATGACCATGAAATGTAAAGAAGGCTAGACAGGAGAAGACCTCAATTAAAAATGTGGGCATTCAGGGGGTGTGGCCATATATAATTATATGAATGACATCATAGCGCTTCTGTCAATTACTTTGGGGTTGCTATTCCTGCTCCTCATTGGAGTCTCATCAGCAGACTTCAACAAAATGGTGAGCCATGACGGTTAGCTGTTATTACCCATAATAAATAATTGTAATGACTGCATGCAAGAAACAGATTCTGCTCAAGCAATAGAGACTACAAAAAACGGAGGAAGACATTTTGGAAGCAGAATCTCTTAAAATAGCTTTCCTTACATTAAGGTTATAGGATAATGGTGTAGTAGGTGGTGACACTTCTCGGAACGCCAGCAAAACGGTCTAAAACTCACAACTGGATCGTTTAGTAGATGCAGTCTCCGTACAGAAACTGCTGTTTCCGAAATAGAAACAGACGAAAGCTAATTACATATGTATTAATGAATGTGTAAGTATGGCAAATTTATTTTTCGGCATGCTTACCCATTCATTCATTCATTCATTCATTCATTCATTCATTCAGAAATTGTCGCAGCAGAACTGCCAGACAGGAGTATTACAGGGGAATCTATGGAGAGTGTTAGGGTCAGGCTGCGGGTAAGAGAGTGTTAGGGTCAGGCTGCGGGTAAGGGAGTGTTAGGGTCAGGCTGCGGGGAGGGGAGTCTTAGGGTTAGGCTGCAGGGAGGGGAGTCTTAGGTCAGGCTGCAGGGAGGGGAGTCTTAAGTTAGGCTGTGGGTAGGAGAGTCTTAAGATCAGGCTGCAGGGGAAGGGAGTCTTAGGGTCAGGCTACAGGGAAGAGAGGGTAAGGGTAATGGAAGTGGAGGGTTAAGGTAAGAATCAGGATGCCGTCACTACAAAACTACGGCATATTGACAATGGGCCAGATCCAGAACTAAGTCCGACGGGGAACTTACGCAAGTCATTTGTGTAAGAATCCTGTCTCAGAACATCTGCACGCCACGTTATGATGGCCATATCCCCGCCATATATGTAAATGAGGGGTTGGGGCGGAGAAGCCCTGTTACTAGGTCTGTGTTCGTACTCCCCGCTACAGGAGCGGCCCAATGAGACTAAGGCCTGGATTTACTATACCTCTCAAAAAGAATAAAGGATATGTTGGCCATAGCAACCAATCAGATTCTAGCTGACATCCTCCAATATGTAATTGGAAAGTGAGAGCTAGAATCTGATTGGTTGCTATGGTCAATATATCCATTTTCATTTTGAGAAGTTTAGTAAATTTATCCCTAAAGTTAAACAGTATTTATAGCTCTAAGCGACATATTTACTAGAAAACGCTGCAGAAAATAAATGGCAGCTGGACCGGATTCTAACTTCCATTTTTTTAAACCCCATTTCTGCGTGGTTGGATAGATAGTCCGCACACATCTGTGCTCCCAATGCGAATGCAATCTGCCATATTCAGAAGTAGGATAAGGCTATCGGAAGTCTGTTGGCGTGAGGGGAGTGGTTACCTAAATGATTACATGGGTGTGTGGGAATCATGGCATCCAATAACGGCATATCTAAACGCCATCTAAAGGGATGTTTGGATGCGCTGCTTTGCGTTTACAATGAGGTTAGCGGTGTCCTAAGATGTGGGTTTGGAGGGACCTGATGACCTATTCAGAGAACCGTTTCCGTAAAAGAACGCAATTACCATACATGATAATCGCACCCACAGACCTTCATCCAAATGCCTCCGCCCATTTTTATTTAAATTATCACGGGCGTATTTTTACGTTGCATATCCAGACTTATGTACCCAAGTGCGATTCACAAGTCCCTCTGTGAGGCATATATGCGCATATAGTCTATGTATACTAAGCAAAAAAAAAGTTACAAGGCATGCGCAGTTGAAACATACCTAAAAATACGCACAAAAGTCGTCGTGATAACGGTTCTTTGATTACGGCCCCTAATAATTAAGTCTGTTACATGTTCAGTGCTGCAGACTCTTTTTGGCACCTTACACACAATGATAATAATAATAATAATAATAATAATAATAATAATAATAATAGCAATGGACTGAATCCTGAATAGGAACACACAGATGCTCATAGGTCCAATCATATGGAAACAACGTATATGTTACGTGTGCCATCAGAAATTATTACTGGTCTCTGTGCGCATGTTCGAAGGGACAGGGTACTTTGGTATTTGGAACATGTAAGTACCCTGTCATTGTTAATTCAGGATCTGGTACAATAATATATATATATGCCATTCTGCTCCTCACCGTTATACACATGCACAGTAGTGTCCACACCGTTGTGTGCAGAATTGCTCTCCAAATGTCCCTAAATCTCCCAGTCAGCCGCCATGTCAATGGACACCTGGCAGAAGCTATGTAAAGAAGCCATTCTCCAGGACCATCGCCGCTGCGGTCGCCACACCAAAAACAATAGCACAGACCGTACATATGTTCCTGGGGGGCGGAGCTAAGAAGCAGCACAAAGATCAGATGGAGAAAGGATGGTGGAAGAGCCAATGCAAGAGGAGCGGGGAAAACAGCTCCTCCCGTGTGTGCTCGTCCAGCTCCCACCTCCCTTGCTCAGTTCCTGTCATTTGCCTAAGAATAATAATAATAATAATAATAATAATAATGCTCAAGGTAAGAACGCATTGCTAACACAATCATAAGCTGCTATTAACAAATACAGGCAATCCTGAAGTTTTGCAGTCCTTTTTGCAGTAATTAAACGTATGGGGACGATCGAGTGGCATAGATAGATTTATTATTTATTATTTTATTTATTAGCAGGTTTTTATATAGCGCCAGCGCTTAGATCCAGAGGCAAAGCTGTTGTCACTTCATTTATTTTAACATAAATATACTTGTTTTTAACTTAAAGTGTTAAAAAAAAAAAAAAAAAAAATTGCTTCCAGATGAATAATTTAAAAAACATTTATCTATGAGTTCCAGACGTTCTTATAGAGAAACCGCATCACAGCCAATGTTTCACAACAAAAAGGTATATACTTCATACCCCCCAACAAGACCCCTTCCATTAGGTACAGAAGACTCTGCTCCTGAGCTTCCAATTGTCACTCTCCTGGTTTTAATGAATTAAATGATGTTTGAAAAACTTAGTTCTCTTCAACAAAGGTGATTACCATAGTAACTGACAGTTTAAAGCTCAGGAGCAGAGCATTTTGCACCTAATGGAATGGGTCATGCTGGAGGCTCTGAAATGACTGCACACTGACCTAACATGAGTACACGGGGAGCAGGATGACAGGCAGGAGCAGAACCAAAGCTCTTGTATTACACCATGAAAACACGACACGCGTTATCAGAAGACGTCTGGGCAGACTGATTAAACATTAGAGACCGCCTGGCAGCCTTCTCTGTCTTATCTGAATCCAGGTGAAGTGGGCACGTAATAATAATCCACGCGGGCAATGCCAGCTGACTAACAGCTGCTCAAACCGTGCCCAGGGGACGCTTGTCAGAGACTCCAGCAAACGACAGACACCGTGACACAATGCTGCCACACAGAGAGAGAGAGTGTGGCCGAGGAGTGGCAGACTATGGAAAGCTCACCTGTGGTAAATAAACATTCCTCATGCACTATAGAAAGTTTTCCAGGTGAGGGAGCAGGTCACATGACCTAGATGCCCCATGTTACCCCAGACACCCCCCTTGCTGCACCACCCACTACCTGTATAGAATGTTGAGTAACTTACTGTTGTCAGTGATGGAGCCGTCCGTGTCTCTCCGTCCTAGTGCTGTGTCCTAGCACCACCCTTGTGTCTTAATCACACACACAGACAGACACACACACAGAGTGTGTACCCGAGCAGAGCATGCAGAAGGCGTGCCTTGCAATCTCCACACGGATATGAGAAACTCACCTCAGGCAAATCGTTCTTGTGACTCAACCCCATTGCAACAAGACACACAAATAAATCCAGCTGTCACTCCAAACCTGCAGTGCCTCCCATGTCCTGTCACCAGCCATGTCCCCCACACAGCTCAGCCCATAGCACACACCTCTATGGGGGGACAGTGGAACAAGGAGGTGCCCCCAAAAGAATTTATATTCACACACAGCAACAACATCACCACCACACACAGCAGAGGAAGAGGAGCAGCTGAGGCAGCACATAGACAGAGAGAAGCTGTAAAGACTCAGGGACAGATTTACTAAGCTGTGGGAAAGTGGAGAGGTTGCCCATAGCAACCAATCAGATGCTAGCTCTCACTCTCCTGTTGCATGCCAGAAAATGTCAGCTAGCATTTGATTGGTTGCTATGGGCAACATCTCCACTTTTCCTTTCCTGCAGCTTAGTAAATGCATAGTCCTGTGCCTATAGTCTGAATAAAGCTCAGTGTTTGTGTGTCTCTAAGGAAAATACCACAGGTGGTTATTACAGTCACTACGCCAAATCCTGAAAACAAGTTGCATAAATACAATGTTCTATGAAATATGGTTTATCATTAAAAAAAACAACAAAAAACACATTTTCCTGATCATAAGTACACATGAAAAAAATATCTAATAAAAGAAATCTATCTACCTACCTACACACAGGGACAGATGCTTTGCATACGTGTGGTGAAATTACTAACGTGTCCAGAACCCTCCCCAAACTTCTATGTAAGGATTTGCGTCCGCCCGGACGTCAAAACATGCATAAGTGGTGTTCCCCGCCCCTTCATCGGAACTTCTAAGGTACGGAATGGAGTTTCATACGTTAGCGTAACATCTGATGCATGCATGCGCCAATGTTACTTGTCAGGTGGCTTATGCAATTCCCTAGACTTTCTTAATTGTGGATCCGGCCCAGAGTGCTTACGCCATGTATTTTTGTATAAAAATGTGGCCGTACTATTGCACAGGGTAGTACGAGGTCAATGATGTAATGGGGGTGCACAGGGTAGTATGAGGACAATGGGGTCCGTCTTCCATATCGTTTCGATACATAGATTGCGTATATGCGGTCTTTTAGACCGCATATACGCAATCTACGTATCGAAACGATACGCAGATTACGTACAACAGCTACTACGCATGCGCAGTAGCTATTGTTTATTGAATTGTAGTATGAGGATAATGGTGTAATGGGGGAGCACAGGGTAGTATGAGGATAATGGTGTAATGGGGGAGCACAGGGTAGTATGAGGATAATGGTGTAATGGGGGAGCACAGGGTAGTATGAGGATAATGGTGTAATGGGGGAGCACAGGGTAGTATGAGGATAATGGTGTAATGGGGGAGCACAGGGTAGTATGAGGATAATGGTGTAATGGGGGAGCACAGGGTAGTATGAGGATAATGGTGTAATGGGGGAGCACAGGGTAGTATGAGGATAATGGTGTAATGGGGGAGCACAGGGTAGTATGAGGATAATGGTGTAATGGGGGAGCACAGGGTAGTATGAGGATAATGGTGTAATGGGGGAGCACAGGGTAGTATGAGGATAATGGTGTAATGGGGGAGCACAGGGTAGTATGAGGATAATGGTGTAATGGGGGAGCACAGGGTAGTATGAGGATAATGGTGTAATGGGGGAGCACAGGGTAGTATGAGGATAATGGTGTAATGGGGGAGCACAGGGTAGTATGAGGATAATGGTGTAATGGGGGAGCACAGGGTAGTATGAGGATAATGGTGTAATGGGGGAGCACAGGGTAGTATGAGGATAATGGTGTAATGGGGGAGCACAGGGTAGTATGAGGATAATGGTGTAATGGGGGAGCACAGGGTAGTATGAGGATAATGGTGTAATGGGGGAGCACAGGGTAGTATGAGGATAATGGTGTAATGGGGGAGCACAGGGTAGTATGAGGATAATGGTGTAATGGGGGAGCACAGGGTAGTATGAGGATAATGGTGTAATGGGGGAGCACAGGGTAGTATGAGGATAATGGTGTAATGGGGGAGCACAGGGTAGTATGAGGATAATGGTGTAATGGGGGAGCACAGGGTAGTATGAGGATAATGGTGTAATGGGGGAGCACAGGGTAGTATGAGGATAATGGTGTAATGGGGGAGCACAGGGTAGTATGAGGATAATGGTGTAATGGGGGAGCACAGGGTAGTATGAGGATAATGGTGTAATGGGGGAGCACAGGGTAGTATGAGGATAATGGTGTAATGGGGGAGCACAGGGTAGTATGAGGATAATGGTGTAATGGGGGAGCACAGGGTAGTATGAGGATAATGGTGTAATGGGGGAGCACAGGGTAGTATGAGGATAATGGTGTAATGGGGGAGCACAGGGTAGTATGAGGATAATGGTGTAATGGGGGAGCACAGGGTAGTATGAGGATAATGGTGTAATGGGGGAGCACAGGGTAGTATGAGGATAATGGTGTAATGGGGGAGCACAGGGTAGTATGAGGATAATGGTGTAATGGGGGAGCACAGGGTAGTATGAGGATAATGGTGTAATGGGGGAGCACAGGGTAGTATGAGGATAATGGTGTAATGGGGGAGCACAGGGTAGTATGAGGATAATGGTGTAATGGGGGAGCACAGGGTAGTATGAGGATAATGGTGTAATGGGGGAGCACAGGGTAGTATGAGGATAATGGTGTAATGGGGGAGCACAGGGTAGTATGAGGATAATGGTGTAATGGGGGAGCACAGGGTAGTATGAGGATAATGGTGTAATGGGGGAGCACAGGGTAGTATGAGGATAATGGTGTAATGGGGGAGCACAGGGTAGTATGAGGATAATGGTGTAATGGGGGAGCACAGGGTAGTATGAGGATAATGGTGTAATGGGGGAGCACAGGGTAGTATGAGGATAATGGTGTAATGGGGGAGCACAGGGTAGGTATGAGGATAATGGTGTAATGGGGAGCACAGGGTAGTATGAGGATAATGGTGTAATGGGGGAGCACAGGGTAGTATGAGGATAATGGTGTAATGGGGGAGCACAGGGTAGTATGAGGATAATGGTGTAATTGGGGTGCACAGGGAAGTATGAGGATAATGGTGTAATGGGGGAGCACAGGGTAGTATGAGGACAATGGTGTAATGGGGAGCACAGGGTAGTATGAGGATAATGGTGTAATGGGGAGCACAGGGTAGTATGAGGATAATGGTGTAATTGGGGTGCACAGGGTAGTATGAGGATAATGGTGTAATGGGGGAGCACAGGGTAGTATGAGGACAATGGTGTATTTGATTATGTAAATTAATTGATGGAGGACGTACTAGCTCTCCCGGGAAAAATGCTCGAATTTCGGGAGTCTCCCGGATATTCCGAGAAAGTCAGAGACCCTGTGTTAAGGAAATCCTAAGACAAAGAATAGGTAAAACAAGAAACAGAAATATAGGGGGAACATAGGGTCCGATTCAATTTGCTGCGAGAAAAACCTTCCGGTGCGTTTCCCCGTCTATAACATTAGACAAAATTCACTGATTTTTATGCGCTCCTCTATGGACATTAGGATTAGCTTTGCACCACAAATAACGTGGTGTGCAAAGCTAACTGAATCGGGCCTATAGAGTATGTATAGAATGTATAGTGTATAGAGTGTGTGTGTATATATATATATATATATATACACACACACACACACACACATATACATACATACATAGTATGTATAGAGTGTGTAGTGTGTGTGTAGAGTGTATAGTGTAGAGAGTGTGTAGTGTGTAGTGTGTGTATAGAGTGTGCAGTGTATAGAGTGTGTATAGAGCGTGTAGTGTATAGAGTGTGTAGAGTATAGCGTGTATAGAGTTTATAGAGTATACAGAGTGTGTATAGATCGTATAGGGTGTATAGTGTGCATATAGAGTGTGTATAGAATGTATAGTGTGTATAGAGTGTGTATAGAATGTATAGGGTGTATAGGGTGTGTATAGGGCGTGTACAGTATATAGAGTGTATAGAGTATATAGTGTGTATAGGGTGTGTATAAAGTGTATAGAGTGTGTATAGTGTATAGAGTGTGTATAGAGTATATAGAGTGTGTATAGAACGTATAGTGTGTATAGGGTGTGTATAAAGTGTATAGTGTGTATAGTGTATACAGTGTATAGAGCATATAGAGTGCGTATAGAACGTATAGTGTGTATAGAGTGTGTATAGTGTATAGAGTGTGTATAGAACGTATAGTGTGTATAGGGGGTGTATAAAGTGTATAGAGTGTGTATAGTGTATAGAGTGAATAGAGTGTGTATAGAACGTATAGTGTGTATAGTGTGTGTATAAAGTGTATAGAGTGTGTATAGTGTATAGAGTGTGTATAGAACGTATAGTGTGTATAGGGTGTGTATAAAGTGTATAGAGTGTGTATAGAGTGTGTATAGAACGTATAGTGTGTATAGTGTGTGTATAAAGTGTATAGAGCGACTTTAAAGGTAAAGAGCAGTTCCCATTACACAGTAGCTTAACCTGCCGCAGAATATTACATTACAGGAGATCTGGCTGCTGTGTGGTCACTTGTGCAGACAAAAATGTGGTTAATCAAAGTAAACAATGTCAGGTATTTATCCCCTTGTAGAATTTATCACCGTGTCTCTAAAGAGGAAAATCAGCCTCAAGCAAAGTGAAAGAATGGCCCTGAGTGTAGGAGCAGGTCCGGCCGCAATCCTCAGAATCCAGCATGAAAGGGCGTGGAGCGAGTCTGCACTCTTCCCAGGCATTGTGCTGTATCCGGCCCAGAGATAATAACATATCTGCCATAATGAAATGACTGGCCGAGGAGCTTCTGTCCTCAGAGGTAATGCCCAATAAATATCGTCACCCGGAGTGAATGAAAGAATCCCACTCCCGGATCAGAGGACTTGTTTACCCTTCTGACACCTTGGTTCTTAGATCACGCTGGCAGAACCTGTTGTTTGCCTTTTTATGTTTTACACGTGGCCTATAACTAATCTGAGGAAGGATTTACACAGAAGTCACTGGATAAAGCAGAGCTGTGTGGTATCCAAGGGCAACTACAGTAAACAGCGCTGAGATTTAGGAAAGCACACAGGTGGGGGTAGAGCTGGGTCTGGTCACCCCTTTGAGCTAAATATTGAATTTTAATGCACCGTATTTTGGTTTCTCCTTCTTGTGCTCTGGTGGAAAATTAAAACGAGTTACAAAAAGGAATAAAGAACAACGCTCTAACGTGTAATTACATGCAGGGATACACAGTCTGCCATCTTATATAGGAAATTCATTGGTCTGTTTGAGGTCCCAGTTAGAACTCCCATTGGGCACCCGGAGAGCCCGTTCTGGGCCTTCCATTGGACGGATGTGGCAGTTAGCAGTGAGTATGGCGCTATCCAATTTAGGAGGCACTGTCCCGATTTGCAGGCCACAAAAGGAGTGAGGCTTATGGAAAAGAGGGTGTGGTTTGAACAAATAAGGTCAGTTGTGGGTGGAGTTTGGTCAGAACAGAGGCAGAGCTTATTTAGAACGATAATTCATAGAGTGGTAACATTGGATCCCAAAACTGGAAGGTTGGGGTCCCAGACGGACCTCTTTTGGTGTACACTGGGGCACAACTTGGACCCGGGCAGCCAGTTCTAGGCCTTCCACTTCAGAGGGGTGACAATTGGTCTAGGACGCCTTAAGAAGTAGATATATTTTAATAAAAAAAAAAGCCGCCATTGATTATAGTATTGGCGACTTTTTAGCAACTGTTGCAATTTGCGGAATGCAAAATGGGCGAGGCTTATGGAAAAGAGGGTGTGGTTTGAAGAAATAAGGTCAGTTCTGAACAGAATGGGGCGGGGCTTATTTTGTCCCAATTTGGGGATATTAAAGGAGAGCTGGGGATAAGGGCTACTAGCGACACCCCAATAACAAAAACCACACTAAACAGCCACCCCATGGGTGTGTGGGAAGAGCTGCAAAGCTGCTATTTAAATGATGACTGCTACCCATAACTCATTGCTAGGTTAATAACTTAAAGATTTAAACCCCGGGCACTGCCAGCACTTCAGCTAATTTCATATAACATGTAATTAATGCCTAGATGATGCTGTGCAAATCTCCGCTCACTGTGCCTCTTATTCTAGAACATTTAACATTTTCAGCAAGGTGCAAATTTTATGTGGGGGGGGGGGGATTAGACTCTGAACCCTCCCCACTCTGAGCAGGTAGATAATAAACTACATTCACAAAGAGGGCACATTTAATAGATAGTCTCATGGTCCCCTCACCCTCAGGGGGTATCTGAGCCATAAAGGAGGTTAAACGGTGGAGTATAATAGGGAGAGGAATTAGTAGCAGAAAGAGAGAAGTAGTGATGCCCCTTTATATGTCATTGGTACGCCCTCACCTAGAATACGGTGTTCAGTTCTGGAGGCCATATCTCCAGAAAGACATAAATACATTAGAGACTGTGCAAAGAAGAGCAACTAGAATGGTCCATGGTCTTTGTAACAAATCATACCAAGAAAGCCTAGAGGAACTAAACATGTATAGCTTGGAGCAGAGAAGGGAGAGGGGGGACATGATAGCAGCTTTCACATACATCAAGGGTTGTGACCAGCTAGAAGAGGGGCCCATTTTTCAAAAGAAAAGGTGTAATAGAACACGAGGGCATGGATACAAACTGGAGGGTGGTAGATTCAAAGGAAATGTGCGGAAAAATTACTTCACTGAAAGGGTGATAGATAAATGGAATATTCTCCCATATGAGGTGGTTGAGGCCAATACAGTAGAACAAAGAACATGAGGTGTATATACTGGAGGGTGACAGGTACAGGAGGGACATTATATAAAGGAAGAGGTGTAATAGAACATGAGGACATGTGTATATACTGGAGAGTGACAGGTACAGGAGGAGAGGAGGCTAAAGGAAAAGGTGTAATAGAACATGAGGACATGTATATACTGGAGGGTGACAGGTACAGGAGGAGACATTATATAAAGGAAGAGGTGTAATAAAACATGAGGACATGTGTATATACTGGAAAGTGACAGGTACAGGAGGGACATTATATAAAGGAAGACGTGTAATAGAACATGAGGACATGTGTATAACCTGGAGGGTGACAGGTACAGGAGGGACATAATATAA